>CATIWR010056661.1:0-10118 GCA_949677035.1 Omphalea diandra | reverse complement strand
TTATTTTGATATTGGTTAGTAATTCAATTATGAACTAAATTAATTAGGCACTTGGGTATGATGAACCCTAAGATGAGTTTTAAATTGTGATTTTTTAGATAATACAATCTTTTCATTATTTATGGAATTCAATTGTGTTTGCTCTTTATTTTCTTGAATTGATATATTCGGAATATTGATTCTTGTTTTAATTCTTTAAACTTAGAATGAGAAATCAAGTTATTGAATAGAGCTAGCACAATTGAAAAAAGTTGCATGTACTCCTAGAGATAGGATAACATAAATCTTCTAGATTATGGTCAAACCTAATAGTGAAATTCAAGAAACTATAATGCAATTTTAGGGGTTTTAAATTAGGAAGAAATTTCAATTAATCAACCTAGAATTAGTTGTTAATGATTTTGAGAAAGACTTTAACATACTAAAGGAATTTCCACGGTTCCATAAATATTAAATTAGATTGTATTGTCGGAAAATCAATTTCTTAATAAGTCTTAGAGGGATACAATACTTGAGTGTTATTTGTCATATTGATCACCTTTTTCCACTCTCTAGTTTATATTTTCATTATTGAATTGTTTTATTTTAATAGTTAATTAATTCACTTAAAATTACCGGTTAAATAATAGAGAAAGAGCTAATACTAGTACTTTTAGTCCTTGAGGGATCGACACTCGATACTTTTACGTTATACTATACTCGATAGGTGCACTTGCCTATTCGATCTACAGGCATTAGCAACGGATCATATCAAGTTTTTGGCGCCGTTGCCGGGGATTAAAATATTAGGAATACTTCATATCTATTAATTTAGCCATTTTTTTTCTTTCATAATTTTTTTCTTCTTTTTCTTTCCATCCTATTTTACCCTTCTTGTTTTAGTTTTGTTGTGGTTTCCAATCTTTCAGAGGCTTTAACGGTTTATGACTCGAAGCAACACAATTGAGCTAAAACTTGAAGATACTGCAATAGAGAGAACTTTTTATCAAAATTTAAGAAAAAAGCGTCAAGAAAAGATTAAGCATAATCAAGAGACAGTAATCATGGTAGATCACCAAATGACTATGTTTGACTGTGCTAAACTCACTGTGATGGATGCTGGAACAAGCATAGTGAGACCTGTTGTTGCAACCAATAATTTTGAAATAAAGCCTAATATCATTCAAATGGTGCAACAGTCAGTATTGTTTGATGGTTTGCCAGATGAGGATCCAAATTCCCATATAGCTGATTTCTTAGAAATATGCGACACTTTCAAGATCAATGGAGCTATGGATGATGTCATTCGTTTAAGGTTATTCCCATTTTCATTAAGGCGAAAGGCCAAATGGTGGTTGAACTCACTTCCTAAGGGTTCTATTACTACATGGAACCAGATGACAGAAAAGTTCTTATTAAAGTATTTTCCACCTGTGAAGTCAGCAAAATTAAGGAATGATATCTCATCGTTCATTCAATCGGATTCTGGGTCACTTTATGAGACGTGGGATCACTTTAAGGATTTGTTAAAGAAGTGCCCACAACATGGGTTGGATAGCTGGGTTCAAATTCAGACATTCTACTGTGGATTGAATCACATGACTCGTCAAATGATAGATGCAGCGACAGGAGGTTCTCTCAACAATAAAACACCAAAAGGTGCTCAAGCATTGATTGAGAAGATGGCAATGAACGAATATCAGTGGCAAACAAATTCAAGGAGTAACAAACCTGCTAGTATGTATAATATTGATTCAGTCACTGCTTTAGCAAGTCAAGTTAAAGCTTTGAATATGAAGATTGATGGATTGGTTTTAGCACCACAAATGGGTCAAGTGTTGCAATGTGACTCGTGTGGAATGGGACATAAAAGCCAGGATTGCCCTAATATGCTTGGAATACAAAAAGAACGAGTGGACTATATGGGGAACATTCCAGGATCACAAAATAACCCTTATAGTAACACCTATAATCCAGGATGGAGAAACCACCCAAATTTCTCATGGGGGAACCAAGGGCAATAAAGGAATAATCCTCTACCAGGTTATCAATAACAACAACAACCACCCCAAGAGAAGAAATCAAATTTGGAAAAACTAATGACCAAATTCATCTAAGCTTCCGATGGTCGACTCCAAGCTCAAGATGCCACTTTGAAGAATCATGAAACAATGTTGAGAAATCAAGGAGCTTCTATCCATAATTTAGAGAATCAAATTGGACAACTTGCTAAAATGATTTCAGAAAGGCCACAAGGTAGTTTGCCTACTAATACATAGACGAATCCTAAGGAACATGTGAAGGCAATCATCCTTAGGAGCAGAAAAGAATTACAAGCTGGACCTAAAGCTCAAATCGAGGAGAAGAGTGTAGCGGAGACCAGAGACCAAGGTGATGCACATCCTAAGCCAGTTAAGGAATTCAAAACTACCATTCCATATCCTACGAGACTTAAGAAAGATCACTTAGATAAACATTATGGTAAGTTTCTTGAACTCTTTAAGCAGCTTCACATTAATTTACCATTTGTTGAAGCTCTTTCGCAAATGCCTAAGTATGCAAAATTTCTGAAAGACCTCCTAGCCAACAAGAAGAGACTTGAGGAATTATCTACAGTGATCCTTAATGAGGAATGTTCGGCCATCTTGCAAAACAAGCTACCTCGAAAGCTCAAGGATCCAGGGAGTTTTACTATCCCCTGTCTTATTGGTGATTTGACAATCAATAGGGCTTTAGCTGATCTAGGGGCAAGTATAAACCTAATACCTTATAAATTATTTGCTAAGTTAGGATTAGGGGAGACTAAACCAACTAAAATGAGTATTCAATTTGCTGATAGATCAATTAAATACCCTGGAGGTATCATTGAGGATCTGTTGATGAAGGTAGACAAATTCATCTTTCCCATTGATTTTGTCATACTTGATATGAATGTCGATGTTGAGGTTCCATTAATTTTGGGTCGACCATTTTTGGCTATAGGTAGAGCTTTAATTGATGTTAGTGCGAGTAAATTAGCTTTAAGGGTTAGAGATGAAGAAGTGACCTTTAAAATTTTTGATGCTTTTAAACACTCAGTTGATCAAGATGACACTTATTATTTCATTGATTTTATGGATTGTGTTATTTCTAATTGTATGCAGACAATTATCTCTCAAGATCCTTTAGAGCATTGTCTTGTTCGAGGTGAAGAGACAAGCAAAGAGGACGGTGCGAGAAGTGAGCAAACAGCCTATCTAGAGGCTAATGAACCAATAATAAGGTGAAAAGCTTTTGAGGAGATTAAACGTAGTGAGGAGCACAAATTAAAACCATCCATTGAAGACCCACCTATATTAGAGTTGAAGAAATTGCTTGCATATTTAGAGTATGCATTTTTGGGAAAATATTCAAAGCTCCCAGTGATTATAACATCTGATCTGAAAGAGGAGCAAAAGGAGAAACTTGTAACTGTACTTAAACAATGCAACAGGGCAATTGCTTGAAAGATTTCAGACATAAGAGGAATTAGTCCCTCTTTCTGCACACATAAGATTCTCATAGAGGATGACTTCAAACCAATTATGCAACCACAAAGCAGACTAAATCCTAACATGAAAGAAGTTGTAAAAGTTGAGGTGATTAAATTACTTGATGCAATAGTAATTTACCCTATTTCTGATAGTTTGTGGGTAAGTCCTGTGCAGGTAGTACCAAAGAAAGAAGGAGTGACAGTTGTTCCAAATGAGAAGAATGAGTTGATTCAAACAAGAACCGTCACCGGGTGGAGAGTATGCATTGACTACTAAAAGTTGAATGATGCCATAAGGAAAGATCACTTCCCTTTACCTTTCATAGATCAAATGCTAGAGCGATTATTAGGGCATATGTGTTATTGTTTCCTAGATGGTTTATTTGGTTACTTTCAAATCCCTATTGCTCCAAAGGACCAGGAAAAAACAACATTTACTTGTCCCTATGGTATGTTTGCTTATCGTCGAATGCCTTTTGGATTATGTAATGCACCCGCTAATTTTTAACGGTGCATGATGATAATTTTTGATGAACTCGTGGAAAATATTATGGAAGTATTCATGGATGATTTGTCTATTTTTGGTGACTCTTTTGATTTATGCCTTCATAATTTAAAAAGAGTGCTTAAACGTTGTGAGGAAATCAATTTGGTGTAAATTGGGAAAAGTGTCATTTTATGGTGCAAAAGGGTATAGTTTTGGGGCACAAAATCTCATGTAGAGGGATTGAGGTAGATAGAGCAAAAATTGAAACTATTTCTAAGTTGCCACCCCCAAGTTCAGTTAAGGCAATTAAGAGTTTTTTAGGGCATGCTGGGTTTTATTGGAGGTTCATTTAGGACTTTTCTAAGATTGCTAGGCCTTTAACTATAGTGCAAATAGGACAGCCCAAAAAGTCTACGAATCAAGTTTTTATTGGCCGACTATCTATAAGGATGCCCAAAGATATGTAGAGCAATGTGATAATTGCCAACAATCAGGTAGTATCTCTCACCATGATGAAATGCCTCAAAACTATATTTTGGTTTGTGAAATATTCGATATTTGGGGTATTGACTTCATGGGCCCTTTCCCGACTTCATTTGGAAATAAATACATCCTAGTTGTTATAGATTATATTTCTAAGTGGGTAGAAGCACAAGCTTTACCCACAAATAATGCTAGGGTTGTAGTTAAGTTCCTTAAGAAACTATTCTTGGGTTTTGGTGCACCTTGAGTAATAATAAGTGATAGGGGTACTCATTTTTGTAATGTGCAATTCAAAAAGGTGCTTCAAAAGTATGGTATTACACATAGAGTCGCAACCCCATATCACCTTCAAACAAGCGGTCAAGTTGAGGTAGCTAATAGGGATCTCAAATGGATTCTTGAAAAGATGATTACACAATCTAGGAAAGATTGGCCCCTTAAGTTAGATGACGCTCTTTGGGCTTATAGAACGACTTATAGAAGACCTATTAGCATTACACCGTATAGATTAGTTTATGAAAAAACATGTCATCTGCCTATAGAGCTTGAGCATAAAGCATATTGGGCTATCAAACTTCTTGATTTTAATCTTGACCTTGCAGGTGAGAAGCGGAAACAACAAGTGAATGAACTCGAGGAATGGTGATTAATGGCGATTAATGGCATATGAGAACTCCAAATTGTATAAGGAGAGGGCCAAGAAGTATCACAATAAGAGGATTTATCAATCTAAGCAGTTCAATAAAGGAGATCAAGTACTTCTTTATAACTCTCGCTTCAAATTATTTCCAGGTAAGCTCAAATCTAGATGGTCCGGACCATTCACCATCAAATAAATTTTTTCTTACGGCACAGTCGAGGTAACTCATCCTGAAAAAGGTACATTTAAAGTGAATGATCATCGATAATAGCTCTATCTTGGAGGTAAATTCGATGAGAAAATAGTTTATGAGAAGTTAAACCTTCTAAATTTTGAGTAAAATTGCTCAACTTAAATTTTATGAAAAAAAAACTAGAATCTGTATGGTTTTGCCACACACATGTGCATGCCACCGCACAAAGAGTGACCGTACATGGGTTCTTGTTCCGTACTTGTGTGGCAAGCAACACACACATATGCATTGGTGCGCACAAGGAATTTTTTTTTTGTTAAAAAAAACATATAGAACATTTATATATGTGATTCTTTATTTTTTTTAGGTGTTTTTGTTTTGTTAAAAAAAATGATGAAAAAAAAAAGAGAAAGTCTAATAGGTTTTGTGTGGTGATGCGTACATCCATGTGCACATCATCGCACAAAGGGATTTTATCCCTTTGTGCCAAAGCATATGCGGTCTCGACCACACATATGTGCGAATAGGACCGCACATGACATTAAAAAAAAAAAAAGAGAAGCCAGCATAATTTATGCTGCTAGCAGCATGCCATGTGCGCATCATCGCACATGGCTACCGAACATGACATAAAAAAAAAAAACTTTAAAATAACATATCTTCCCTCACCCTTTCCCTCAACAAACCCGCTCTATCATCCTTTCCCTCTTCCCACGTTGACCCACATCTCCAACTAACACATCTTCCATCGCCCTTTCCCTTCCCCGAGTCAACTCATACCGCCTTCATCCCTTTCCCGAGCAGAATCGAATCCACCCGCCTAGAAATTTTCAGAGTTTTTTTTGGTATGTCCTTTCTCTTTATTATTTGTTACTTGTTAGTTAATTTCAATTTTGTCTTAGGACCTCAGCTTGTGCTTTTGTTGTTACTAGTGCTTTATTGCGGGTGATTCTGCACTCATGTTTGGGTATTATCTTGCTAGAATACTTTTGTGCTAGTGCTATACCTCTTGGTTGTGTTGTGTATACTGGTTTTCATTGTGAGCTGTTTGCCCCGTCCTTTTATAATTGCATCTCATGTCTCGGCGTCAACCTTCTAAATGCCCTGCTCAACTCACTACCAATTTCGATGACACATAGTTTACTTCCATAGTCTATTCGACTTGGTACAATAAGCATATTATGCATAAATTCATTAGTGAACATTCTATTACTTTAGACGTTGATATGTCACTATGTATTCGAGCTACATTTCATACGTTAGGATGGGAATGAATCTTAGATTTTCAAGGTCAATATTCCCCTCAAATAGTCCGTGAATTTTACGCTAACATTGAAAACAAAACGACCGAGAATTGTTTAGAGATTCATTCTTTTATTCATGGTCAGCAAGTAGTGCTCACTTGCGCTTCTCTCGCATCTTTTTTAGGAGTTCCAAATGTCGACCCTCCACTTGTTTTAGGTCCCAATAAAATCACTAGTCGACATCACATCCTAAGTGATAGAACTTTTAATTTCTATAGAGCCACTTCTTAATTAGGGTTAGTTGCGTGCTACCAACGAGATCGTTCATGGTACTTAGCTAAGGATTTAGATGCTCGTTCGAGAGTCTTAATTACATTGCTAGCGTCTAATGTCTTTCCCAAGGCTAGTGCTCTTAATGAAGTGAGCCTTTGTGATATTTACCTTGAGCATAAAATGATCCATGGTTTAGGTGATATCGATGGTGTCCCTTACCTCCCATTTTAATTACTTGCATTCGTGATGTTGTTCGTCTCTTGAGGTCACACAAAAATTTTATTTTCCCCATGCTCTTAGCCAATCTTTTTGTAAGTTTAAAGGTTAATTTTGCAGGTGCACACATGGTTCCTATGGAGTCGCCAATATCTACTGATACACTCTGCCATTTGAGCTTCTTCTCTACTGACACCCACACTCAACCATCCACTATCCCTCATCCCTCACCTCCCAAGGATGATGCTTCTCCTGATGAAGGGCAAGCAGGACCATCACAGGAACTTCCACCAGCAGTTGGCGAACCTACCCAACATCTACTGTCCCACCTACTTCGCGACGTTCACAAATTGCATGAACACTAAAATCGCTTGGAAGATGAGCAAAACCAAATGCCTCAACAATTGGTTCAACATGGCGAGCTTCTTATTCAAATTTGGGATTATGTGCAATGTCTTCTGCCGCAGTCTCCTCTACCTACCTCTTGAGATTCTAAGGAAGTTTCCTAATTCTTTTATTTTTTTTATTATGTTAATGGTTTGTTTTGTCGTGCTAAAAACTTATCCTCCACATTGAGGACAATATGTCTTAAGTGTGGGGGAGGATTTGTATTATTTGATAATTTTTATTTGTTCCTATTTTATTTTTATATATAAAAAAATTAAATTAAAAATTAATGTTTTATTTGCTTCATTGTGTGAATGACTCATTATTTGCTTAGTAGTTCCCTCATTTTCATCTTAGTTTGGTAAAAAATATCTAGCTATGCTTTAAATTCACTTTTTTAAATTGCAAATCTTGTTTTCTACCATTGTTATTTAATTATCACTATTTTAAAAAAAAATCTTAAGCTTTGAAAGTTTACAAATTCTAAAAAAATTAAAATTCATTTTTTTTACACTATAAAGAGCGGTTTGAGCTTCTTTTCCTAGTAATGTGCTTCATTTTGTGAATTCTTTATTGAGTGAGTCCTGAAATAGTGCTAGAGTCTCTAGAACTTGATTTGTTATCATTTTAAGACCACATTATCGAATATAAGCATAAAAATGATTAAGACAATTTAGGATTAACCACTTGTTCCTTTTTCTCTCTTCATCCACCCTTTTATCCATTTAGTGAGCCACATTGAGCCTACAAGAACCCTATTTTTTTTATAATCTCATGTTTAGCCAGCCAATGAAACCTAATCCCTTAAAATATAATTGATCATGTTTGCTTTGGGATGAGATTTGGTTTCTACAATTACAAGGGATTGTTTCATGAAATTAATGAGAAGTCTTAAGTATGAAGTTGAGTATTTTATTCTTTAGGGTGGGAATGAGAGAATGTTATTTGATTAATTACTTAATTTGTGAATTCTTACCTCGTGTGATTTTATAGTAATTCTTCTTTCTTCCTCTTAAAATAAAAAAAAAAGAAAGTTCAAAAAAAAAAAAAAGAGGAAGAAGAAGTTGTGTTTCTTTATCAAGGCAGTTCAATTCTATTTGCAAAAGATATCAAGTAAGGCTCTAGAATTTCTATTGTTTTTAAGGTTCATGAGAGTAGGATTACGTTTTGGCATGAGATTTGTTCTTTATTGAGAGATCATGTGAGTTTTATTTGAGAGAGTATTTAGCAAGCATGATCAATTATTTTGTAGTCCGCTAGCCTAAAAACACCTACCCTTTACCAAGTCCCCATTACAACCAAAAGAAAGACTTTTTGACTTATGCTTGTATTTGAATTAAAATGGTGGAGAGGTGATTTATTTTCAAGCTTATGATTGACTTTTAGGCTATTTGTTTGACGATGAGAGTATACGCTAACCTTTAAATAGTTGAAATGAGAGGTACGTTGTGCGAAACTTGATAAATAATTTTTTTTTGGGATTTGTGAATGGATAATCTTTGATGCATTTAATTTAGGGTAGTTATAATTAAATAAGTATGCTAGAATACAAAGTTTTGCAAGTTTGAGAATTGATGAATTTTTCTCATAGCTCAGTTAATTCGATTTGTTATGATGACAATGAGGGGATGAAATGTGTTTATGAGTCAATTGTGTTAGTTTTTGTGTATTTTATGCTTAGTGTTTTTCTTGTTTTGTTTTGAGCTTTTTGTTCGTGTCTTTTTCCGTTAGCTTAGTATTTTTGCTTGGGGACAAGCAAAATACTAAGTGTGGGGGAATTTGATAGTTCTTTATTTTTAAGTATTTTTAGGATTAGTTTTCCTGTTAATTAAGTCTAATTTGAAAAAAAAAATACTAGATAATGTCTCACTTTTGGTTTGTATTTTCTAATTTTATAGGAAATCCTGAAAATTGGAGCTTATTGATGAATTATAAGAGTTTATGGGTAGAATTGTACAGTTTTAGAAGTTTAAGGATCAAATAGAAATTTAGACTATTCAGGGACCAATTTTGTTATTTTTCAGACAGAGTTTGAATCCAATTTTCATTCAATTTAGGAAGGACCCGAGAGTCCAAAGCAAAAAAGGAAATTTCACCGGCTCCTATTGAAGAGAGAAAGTTTGGTTTGATTCCTAATTGGTGGATGATTCTATTTTTCCTATTTTAATGAGGAATAAAAGACTATAAATAGGAGGGGAAAAAGGAGGATAAAAAAAAAAAGAGAATTATTATTATTATTATTTTAGAGAGTTTTTATTTTCTGGAGAAGAAGTCATCGCCAAAAGAAGGATTATCGGTCAACTATCAAGTTTAAAGAGAATTGAAGAATACAAGGGTTTTATCATGAAAACTTTTCTATTTTATTTTCTCTTTATTTTGATGTCGGTTAGTAATTCAATTATGAACTAAATTAATGAGGCACTTGGGTATGATGAACCCTAAGATGAGTTTTTAATTGTGATTTTTTAGATAGTACGATCTTTTCATTATTTATGGAATTTAATTGTATTTGCTCTTTATTTTCTTGAATTGATATATCCGAAATATTAATTCTTGTTTTAATTCTTTAAACTTAGATTGAGAAATCAAGTTATTGAATAGATCTAGCACAATTGAAAGGAGTTGCATGTACCCCTAGAGATAGGATAACATAAATCTTCAGGATTAAGGTCAAATCTAATAGTGAAATTCAAAAAACTATAATG
>CATIWR010056653.1:0-11662 GCA_949677035.1 Omphalea diandra | reverse complement strand
AAATCAAAAGAAAGGTGGTGTGTCATCCGGGTACAGAGTCACTCCCAATCAATGAGCCATATCTCTTTCTGAACAACAAATTAATCAAAACTGCTTAACAGGTATTTAGAAGGAATATAACCCTACAAGTTTCATGTTTTGCACTCTGTCAAAATCAGAATATAAAGTCATCAAAATATAACAAAACAGAAGACTGAGATCATCTCAGTTCGGATTTGAACCAGTCCTGATGAAGGAGCCATATCTCTTCACAAACCGAGAAAGAAGTAAAACTGTTTCATATGCATTTATATGAGACATAAGGCTACAACTTTCATGTTTTGAACTTTCCAAAATTCCTCTTCTAGGGTTATGAAATCATGGGTGCAAAATTCTGCTCTAACAGCAAAATCAACAGAATCAGCTCTTGTTCTGTTGGATTACAACTTCCATCGAAGAGCTCTACTTCAATTACTCCATAATTCTCACTAACCACGCATGATTAACATGTCATGAGAGGTTAATTCCAGTTGAGAAGAAGATAAATTACTTACCTACTGTCCCAGAATTAGAAAACCTTAGGCAGCTCACTCTTCTCCCTCTCTTCTTCTTTTTCTTCTTCCTCTTCTTCTTCTTCTTTTTCCTCTTCTTCTTCTTCTTCTTCTTTCCTTTGTTCTCTCTTTGTTTCTGGTGTATTCCATGGTTTACCCCTCAATTCTGACCCTAATTAGCAGATATAAACTTATTATGGTAATATAAAATCATGGTGTTTCATTTCCATTGGTTGGAAGGTCACTTTTTCTCTTTTAGTCCCTCTTCTTCACTCATTAAGCACTTCCATCCATCTCCTAATTCCTAGATGCTCCTTATACTTTTAGATGAGATCTCAAACGCCATTATTTATGATGCTATAATAAGCATACAACATGAAATAATTTGTCATATAACTATGCAAATATTGCATATATGTTCAAGTATCCCAAATGCAATGGTGCCATTGTCATTGTCGTGTTTTTACAATTCACATGTCTAAAGGATTATTTATCCTGTGCATATGTTCATGTGAGATTTCATATCATTTGTGCAATGAATATATTCATGTGATAATGCCAATGAATAAGGATAGAGATGTTACAATTTACTCTCAAGTTATGCATCTCTTTCATTTTTTAAACTCTTTACCCTATTTTTGATCTTGCCAAAGGGAGAGAGAGTAGCATATATTTAAAGAAAATGAGTTTTATGTATAAGAAAAGCATAAGTTGAGGGGGAGCAAGTTCTATCTAAGGATTATGCTTAGAATTTTTTATCATTGTCTATAATCATTTAATTATCTGATCATAAACTTTTCCAACTTCATAACTCATGCATTTATTTTTCTTTAAGATCAATATAAGTTGTCAAAATAAAAAAGGATGAATTTGTTGGACTAGGTTGGTTAAACCTATGTCATAAGCCTCTTTTAATTTTGACAATGGAGATTGATCAGTTCTAATGCTTTATTCAAGTATTGTTTCGTAGTTCATAAGAGTTATTTTCATTGAAAGTTGGATGGAAGTCAAAATCTCCATATTTTAAAAGAACATCCAAATTTACGGTTGGTATCCCCTAAATTGCGACTGCAAAATTGTTATAAGAATGGATTTAGCTAGGCCAAAGGAATTCACGAGCGAAGTCACAACTGCGACTCAGCCGAAAGAACCTTGGTTGAATCATAGAGAAATTCGCGATGGCATTCACATTTGAGGTCATAGTGACAAAGAAGGGAACTAAAACCATAACCATAACACGCCAAGTGTCCAAGGGAATCGTTGGAAATTAAAAATCACAAGGGTGAATATTTGGTCACGATCGTAACTTAAGAAGTTGAAGTTTCCTCACTAAATAGAGGAATTCGCAGTCTCAATCACGCCTAAGACAAATAAAATTCATGACCATGACTTTAAAGTAGTTGGTAGAATATAATGATTAAATTTCTTAGACAACCAATGGATGAAGGACACGTGGACTAGCCATTAGACATAAAATGGTATTCTCTACCATGATTTTTGGCTCCTTAGTGCAAATTGGAAAATCATGACCATAAAATGAGAGTAGCGACTGTGACTTCTGCCTGACAAGCATTTAATGCAAAATCTGCCTAGCATAACTTAGAGAATTGGGGATTGTTTTAAAGTAACATCTCTTTGATGGATGTGGGCTATAAATACTTCTCCAAACATATGTACATGCGAGAGAATTGAATTAATTATAACCAAACTCTTGTCAATTTACTACTCATTCTTTTACTCTTATTTAAGTGTTGTTGATTATTTAGTGTAAGCAATAAACATCCTTATAAGTAGGTTGAGAGTTAGCTTAGATTCTAAAACTCTTGTAAGAGGTTGAAGTGTTAGCCTATTCAAAACACTTATGAGAAATTTTTGTGTGAGCCTAAAACACAAGGTTGTAAGGGTTTTGTATGAGCCATAAAATAAAAGTTGTACAAGTTGCGCGTGAGCTTAAAAACACCAAGTTTAGTTGAGTGAAATCACCAATTGTGAAGAATTGAGGAGTGGACATAGGGTTTGTTAACACCTGAACTACTATAAACCTTTATGTGGAATCTTCTCTTCTCCTTCTCAACTTCTTAAACACATTAACCTTGCCTTTTAATTTTTTTAATCAGCCACTAATTCAAAACCCCTTCCTGGTGCACTAGGCCAATAAAAAGTTCGAGACCAAGTGCATATGCTTCATACTTAGCCATGTTATTGGTCACCTTATAGCCTAACTTCTTAGCTATAAGGAAGAGATCTCCTTCTAGCGAAATCAAAATTACCCATAGATCCACTTCTTTCTTATTTACAACTTCATTGATGTATACTCTCCATCCTTAAGGCTTAATTGAACCTAATCCTTCAGAAGGGAATTGAGGAAGTTAAGGCTCTCAATCTTGAGAGGTTGTTATGCCAAATATTTTGAGGCTGCTTATGAGCACTTCAAATTTCACGATTGTGCTTGACCAAATGAAATCTTGCTTATGACTTCATCCTTTTTATCAATCATAACAGAATCGAGAGGATGAAAGTTCTTTATACTGTAATGACCCTAAGGTGTGGTCTGCGTTTATATAAAAAAGAGATCCTTTTAAGCCTTATGTGACTTTAAAGCCTTAAATCCAAAATAATGGCAACCGGAGGATCGAATGTGGGATAATATATTAGTACCATCCTTAAGAAATGTGAAATTGCCATTCGAATTTGGCCAAGACAAGAATCTAGGGAAGGCAAAATCTGAACCTAATCTAAGTCAATTAAAAGGCCCATTTCATCCTCACCTCATCATAGATTGGGTTTGAAAATTAGGTTCTACTTGTAGAAGACGTTAGGCACCCTAAAACTCCTAGACATTGGGATCCAGCCTTCGAGCATCTTTAGTTCACTTTTAATATTTTAAATGAATTTTCAATCAGTCTAATTAATGCCCCTTAACATACATCTAAGCATGATTGAGCCAATCAAATCATCAAATCATTATATCAATCTAAATAGGAGAGGGGTCATGCACCATGGCAAGGGGGTTTTGGCATGCATTATCATTTATCCATTTATTCATCTAATGTATAATTAATTAGGAATGGGATTATACATCATGGTAAAGGGGTTTTAGCATGCATTAATCCATACATTCATCCACACCAAAATCATCCATAAACACATAGGATGATGATTAAGACCACATTCATGGTCTAGCACTAATAAGGATACCTACAGCCAATGGAAGAGAAGAAGTTAGTAATCAAATGATAAAAAGAACAAATAATATAAACTAAAGGAAAAAATCAAATAAAATCCCTAATGACTACCTTACCATACCTCTAAAGTCAAGGTCCCTAAATATAAATCTAATGTCTATGTTAACACATGCCAACATCACAAAATTAGTAAATGACAAAAAAATAAATGCTTGAATCAAGAACATATGAAGAAGTAAACATGTAATGTAAGGCATTTAGAGGATGCTTGATGGCCTAAGGCAAAAACTCATCACAAGAGGGATCTTAGATGAATCCTCCTTCACATTTCTCATAAAGAGCTTGGACATCCATGTGCATGGCTAACCATGGTAAGGGTTAGTACGTAACTCAAAGAAAAAGGTAAATGGCCAAAATATTATTCATATATTTTGAGTATTAAAATAAACATAGAAGGAGCTCTCAAGAATCCTTGGAACCATAAGCCCCTTACTTGGTCATTACCCTAAAATGATCCAAATAGAACTGAAAATCATCATTAGACCCATATTAAAAAGCATGAACATTAATATGGATAGAACCGTGAAAACCATTGTAAACTTATCAAAACTCTATTTTGAAGTGAATAGGGTCCTTGATTATCTAGCCTTACCATATTCTTCCACTAAAGTGATAAAAAAAAAAGAGAATGCCTTTAATAAAAGAAATCTACATGAGAAGAAAAAGAGTTTCACAATCTATGCTCAGGAAACCAAAGTTGTATAACCCATTATTAGGGTTATACAACCTATACAAAGGTTGTATAACACTCGAATATCACAAGATATTTAATATCCTCTAAAATGCTTAGGGAATGCATAAAAATGAAGAGTTTAAGCCTAGCTCTACCTTAAAAGTAATGAGAGTGGGTTAAGGTTTAGGGCTTATGTGTTAAGTGTGCTTTGATAAGAGATTTTGCAGAGTAACCTTATGGTTTCCAAGCCTCTCTTCCCTCTTTAAATGAGGGGTATTTATAGGTGTTGGGTGAGTGCACCAAAGCATATAATGGTTCTAGTTATGAATGCAACCAATCACTTAGAGGGAGATGAATCTCATAAAATTAGGGTTTGCATGCAGGCTATATAACAAATCATTGGTTGTACATCCATTTGCTAGGGTTGTATAGCCCTAAGGTTTATAGAAGGTTCTCAAGGCTAAGGTTTTAACATAGGTTGTATGACCCTGTATATGGTTATACAACCTTAGTACATGGGTTGTACAATCCTGCTTGATGGGTTGTACAACCCATCAAGCCTGGCATGTGGCCTTAGGCTTGGTCTTGAATTTTTCCAAGGTTTCCTATGGCTTTTGACCTCTTTCTTTGGCAATTCACTTTGCATTTGCATTTTGGGAAATTACTTTAGTGATTTTCATTATCAAGCTTTACATGTAAAGGTCTACAATCTAATGCTTATAGTTTGCTCCTTACTTTGTGGGGCTTGGAAGATAATATTTGAGAAAATACTATTGGATAAGACATAATAAAGCATT
Organism: Omphalea diandra; assembly: GCA_949677035.1. Lineage (NCBI taxonomy): Eukaryota > Viridiplantae > Streptophyta > Magnoliopsida > Malpighiales > Euphorbiaceae > Omphalea > Omphalea diandra. The sequence goes on along the minus strand of CATIWR010056653.1, from coordinate 6,417 downwards.
AGTTATAAACTTGAACACTAAATAAAGGATATGAAAGGATGCAATTTTCTTGACAGCTCCTTGAGCAAGTACTAATCTTTTGGCAATCCTCTAATAAGTATCAAGGTTAAGTTTCTCCTTTCAGTAGCCCTTTAGCAAGTACTGGAGTTTATCATTATTCAGCAACTCTTAAGTAGGTACTAAACTTCTTCACAGCTCTCTAGTGAGTACTAAGGTTAAATTTCACCTTCCAACAACCCTCTAGCATGTACTGGAGTTGATCTCCTTAGTAGCCCTTTAGTAAGTACTAAGCTTCTTTGGAGCACTTTAGTAAGTGCCAAGGTTAAATATCTTCTTCCATAAGCCCTCTAGCAAGTACTCCAGTTGTTTTGGCAACATTTAGTATGTATATAGAATTTTGTATGCTTTCAACAGATCTCTACGGGTTCATCAGTCTTTTTAGCTGATGATGCTGGCTCAAGGATGCCCTCTAGGTGGTCTTGGTCTCATTTGAGCCCTTTTGGCATTTGTAAAACTGAATGCATATCCTTGTGGCTCTTCTAGCTATTTTGGGGGTCTATTCTTATCTTAAGGTAATGGGTTTGGGCCCATATGTTATAGAAGGTATTTCTTGGGAGTTTACCATTTTGGGAAAGTGGTAATTCCTCTTTGAAATATTAGTAAGGCTTTTGAGGGGACAAGTTTGTCATTAAAGGATATTTTCGTGGTTTGATTTGAATTGAGAAACTAAGGGTGCTCTCTAGGTGTTTTAAAAGTAATGAGGGCATTTTAGTAATTTTATCGCTTTGGGACTCTTTAGGAAGTTAGGGGTATTTTAATAATTTGGTTGTAATTCGGCTTTAGAAGAGGAATTGGGTTTCAAGTGTGGCATCCCATTTACTAATCATTCCTAAAGTAGGTGAATTAACTTATTCATAAAACATGGAATACTAACGCAACACAACATCATTAAAATCCTCCCATTATATCCATTGTCATTAAAAGACCTTATTTTAATTATATATATATATATATATATATATATATATTGTTGGACTAGGATGACTAGTTCTAAGTCTTAGACCTTTTTTGATATTGACAGAGGAGATAGATCAATCCTAATGTTTCAATTAAGTGTTGTTTTGCAGATTTAAGTTAGTTTTTCAAGTGGAAGTTGGATGGAGTTCATGATCTTCAAGAAGGCAAAGTTCATCTAAATTCGCAGTTAGTGACTTCTAATTCACGACCGTAACCTAGCTCAAAAATAGGGTGAAACTAAGCCAAATGAATTTGCATGCATCATCTTTACTGCGATTCATCCAAAGATGGGAGTGTCAAAGTCACAGACGAATTCACGGTCAGTGTCGCGCCTCATTCGCGACTGCAAATTTTATATTGACTGAAGAGGGAACCAAGTCCACAACCAAAATATGCCAAATGTCTCAGGTATCCATTGGAGAACAAAATTCGTGAGGGCGATATTTTGGGTAGCAATCATGGCTCAAGAAGATAGAGATTGTCTTTCAAATAGAAAAATTTGCATCCTGAGTCGTGCCCTGTAAAAGAACAATCGCGACCATAACTTTTGTGGGTAGCTAGAAAGTAATGACTATATTTTCCTGATGGACCAATGAGGAGATGACACGTGGACTAGCCATTAGACACAAATAGGGTTTTTCACAACAATTTTTAGCTCCTGTATGGAAATTGGAATGTCATGACAACGAATCCTCAGTAGCGACTGCGACTCTCACCTATCATGCAATTAATGCAGAATCTACCTAGCATGATTTGGAGATTTAATAAGCTTCATAGTGTAACTTCTCTTTAGTAGGATGAGTTATAAATACTCCACCAAACATATGTAAATGAAAAAGAATTCATTAACTTGTAACAAAACTCTTACAATTTTGCTACTCATTCTTTCTATTCTTCAAATGATTGTTTGGTGTGAGCATAATACCAATTGTAATAGGTTTCAGTGTAAGCCTGTAAAACACTAGAGAAAGGTTTTAGTATGAGCTTGTGAAAACACTTAAGAGAGGTTTTAGTGTTAGCCTTAGAAAACACTTGTAAGAAAGGTTGTTGTGTGAGCCTTGAAAACACAAAGTGTAAAAGTTAGGGGTGAGCTTGGAAACACCATTTTCAGTAAGTGAAACACCCAATTGCAGAGAATTAGGGAGTGGACGTAGAGTTGATTATACCCGAACCACTATAAATCTTGTGTCTTCTTTTCTACCCTTCTTTATCCTCATTTTTATTTTTTCTTGAAAAACACCAATTCAATCCCCCATTCTTGGTGCATAGGGCCAACAAGTGGTATCAGAGCTAAGTCTCACATACAAGCCTTAATTGGGTGAGCAAAGTTCATGGCACAATAGGGAATCCACTCACACCTCAAGCCCTACTTTGACGGATCTGACTATATTGGAAGTATATGATAGAGATTTATCTTGACACAGATGTAGTGGACCTTTGGGATGTAGTTGTCAAAGAATGGAAGCCACCCTTTAAAGTAGTAGATGGAATTGAAGAACTCATTCCAAGGGAAGATTGGGTTGAAGCTCACAAGAGGTCAAATGGTAAAAAAAAAAAAGAAGAAAGCAATGGCCATTCTTCTAAGCTCACACTCTCTAGGGAAGAGATTGGAAGAATGCAACATTGCCAAATAGCTCATGCCATTTGGAAGACTTTTGAAAACTATGATGAGAGCATAACATTGGTTAAATCAAGCCGATTGGAGATGTACGTGACAGAATGGGAGCACTTCATGATGAAGGACCATGAAAGCATCACCAAAATGACAAATAAACTCCTATCCATCATCACTAACATGAAGAAATTCGAAAGGACTCTCACCAATTATGAGGTAAACACAAAAATCCTTAAAAATCTTCCATTAGACAAGTTTGGTGTAAGAGTGTGCAACATTCAAGAGTCCAACTCGGAGATTACGAAGGTTCCTATAGATATGTTGATAGGCAAACTCTTAACTCATGAGTTAGCCTTACAAAAAGATGAGCAAATGAAGAAACCAAGGGGCCAAGGAGAAAAATTAGAAAAAGAAAGAAGAACCTTGGTACTCAAATCTTCAACAAATGAGAAGGAGGTAGAAACAACCTTTAGTAATAAAGAAAATGACAAAGAAGAAGAAGAGCTAGCAATGCTCTCTAAAAGGACAAAGGAGTTAATTTGAAGAAGAAAAGAGAAAATAAGCTTCAAGAAGACAACTCCTAATCCTAGAGAGAGATCCAATGAAGTCACTTGCTATGAATATCGCAAGCAAAGCCACAACAAAATTGCCTCAAAATAAAGAAGAAGAAGAGATGGGACAAGGAGAAGAAGAAGAGTTTCTCAGCCACTTAGGATGACAACTCAAGTGAAGATGAAGAAGAAGAAGAAGTTGCCAACATTTGCTTTATGGCATAAGAAGACTTCCAAATGAGGTAAGTACTTCATCCCACTCTCATTTAGATTTAGATGATTTTCATAAGGCAGATGAAGAGCTTCTAGAGGCTCTTATTATGAGATATGACAAATACAAGTCAAAATTGAAGTCTTATAAGAAAAAATGTAAAAAATTAGGGGATGATTATAAATCCCTCAATGATTTTATAAGCGAATTGAGAGCATCAAATGATGAGTTTAAAAAGTTTATGGAAAATCATTATATATCATCTTCTTCATTGGCTTTATTGAGAAAAGAGAATGACTCTTTAAAAGGAGAAGTCATTGAGCTTAGAAGCTCAATCTCTAAGTTCCACAAAGGAAAGGAAGCCTTAGACGCATTGATTATGTCTCAAAGACCACCATTGATTAGACATTGTCTAGGCTTCAATGAAGCCTCCTCATCATCACATACTACATTTGTTAGATCATCAGAACCTCAAATTTCAAGTGTTAAGGTAATTGGGAAGAAAAATGCTTTTAGCACTAAGCCTTCTAAGCCTAAGGGCAAAGGGAAGGCTCCCCAAAGCTCAAGAGCTAAGACTCAAAGAGCCAACTATGCCTACATGTACAACAAAAAACATGCTCACACTTACCAATAATTCCCTACTACTTCTCATCATACATGCACATGCATGCATTCACATAATCAAGGTATGAAAAGGCCTCCTACTCGTACTAAATTTATGCATAGGAGAAAGACTCATAAGTCTAAACTCCAATGCCATTATTACATGAAATTTGGGCATGTTAACATTCATTATTTTATTTGGAAGGCTCACCTCAAATTAGAGGACCCTTCAACTCCTAACCTCATAGGACATAAGTATGCTTGGGTACCTAAGAAAAGGTGACTCACTTTTATTGTATAGGGAAGTGTGGCAACCACCAAATCAAGCAATTGGCATATGGATAGTGGATGTTCCAAGCATATGATTGGAAATAGAGAGCTATTCACAACATTGAAGGAAAAAGAAGGAGGAGATGTCACATTTGGTAACAATGCCAAGGGTAAAGTAATTGGCATTGGAACCATTGCTAAGAATGGTTGTTCCTTAATTGATAATGTTTTATTAATTAGTAGCTTATAACATAATTTGTTGAGTGTAAGTCAATTATGTGACAAAGGTAATAAATTCACCTTTGAACCTTTGATACTAAGGAATGCCGGGTCACCACTTTAGTGAATGATGAGGTTATTTTCAAGGGTGAAAGGAAAGGCAATACCTACTCAATTGACTTAGACAATTTGGCTAACAAATCTTTTAAGTGTCTTATGTCTTTGAGCAATGAAGCTTGGTTATGGCATGAAGGCTTGAACATGCAAGCATGGATCTTCTTCAAAGCCTATCTAAATGAAAGTCGGTGGAAGGCCTTCCCAAGCTAAATTTCACTAAAGATAAGACATGTAGTCCTTGCCAAATGGGGAAGTAACATCAAGCCTCCCACAAAGCAAAAAATGTTGTAAGTTCTTTTAGAACTCTTCAACTAGTTCATATGGACTTGATAGGACCCACTAGGAGTACTAGCTTAAGTGGAAAGCATTATGCACTAGTCTTAGTTGATGACTACTTTAGGTTTAGTTGGGTGTCCTTTTTAGCTTATAAGAATGATACTTTTGATGCTTTCAAGAGTTTTGCAAAAAGGTTCAAAATGAAAAGGATTACTTCATCTCCTCTATTAGAAGTGACCATGGAAAGAAATTTCAAAATGAGTATTTTGAAACTTATTGTTTGGAGAATAGAGTTTTTCATAATTTTTTAACTCGTAGAACACCACAACAAAATGGTGTTGTAGAGAGAAAAAATAGAACACTAGTAGAAATGGCTAGGACAATGCTGAATGAGTATTCTTTATTGAATTACTTTTAGGCCGAAGCCATTAATACTTCATGTTATATTGCAAATAAAGTTTTTAAAAGACCCATTCTCAATAAAACATCTTATGAGCTATGGAATGGTCGAAAACCTAAGATATCATACCTAAGAGTATTTAGATGTAAGTGCTATATTTTAAATACCAAGGATAATCTTGGGAAATTTGATTCCAAGACTAATGAAGGAATATTCATAGGCTATTCCACCTCTAGCAAGGCATATAGAGTCTTTAATAAGAGTTTAATGGTAGTTGAAAAGTCTATGAATATTATTTTTTATGAATCTAGTAAAATTAATCTTAGAAAAGGTGTTTTTGTTGATGATCTTGTAGGTGATTTTGAAAAGCTAGAATTGGAAGATACTATAAGAAGAGAGGATAAAAGCAAGTAAGGAAGTGAATCATTAAAAGAAGATAAGGAGCCATAATATCAACAAAGAGATGAGCCAAGCTAAGATCTACCCAAATATTAGAGATTTTTCAAATATCAGCCCAAGGACTTGATCATTGGTGATACCTCCAAGGGTGTAATTACTAGATCACAACTTCATCTTTTAGATAATAATCTTGCTTTTGTTTCTCAACTTGAGCCAAAGTCAATTGATGAGGCTCTTGATAATGAGAGTTGGGTGCTTGCTATGCAAGAGGAACTCAACCAATTTAAGAGAAACAAGGTATGGGAACTTGTCCCTAGGCCTAAAAATCACTCCATTGTTGGTTGCAAATGGGTGTTAAGGAACAAGTTAGATGAACAAGGTCTTATCACAAGAAATAAAGCTAGATTGGTTGCTAAGGGATACAACCAAGAGGAAGGCACAAATTATGATGAGACTTTGGTCATTGTAAGATTAGAGACCATTAAGATACTTCTAGCTTTTTCATGCCACATGAATTTTAAGCTTTTTCAAATGGATATTAAAAGTGCATTTTTGAATGGAATTATTGAGGAGGAAGTCTATGTTAAACAACCTCTTAGTTTTGAGTCACATTGTTTTCCAAATCATGTTTTTAAATTGAACAAAGCCTTATATAGATTGAAACAAGCTCCAAGAGCTTGGTATAAAAAGCTTAGTTCATTTCTTTTGAAAAATAATTTTGAAAAAGGAAAGGTGGACA
>CATIWR010056649.1:0-22933 GCA_949677035.1 Omphalea diandra | reverse complement strand
TTATTTTGATATTGGTTAGTAATTCAATTATGAACTAAATTAATTAGGCACTTGGGTATGATGAACCCTAAGATGAGTTTTAAATTGTGATTTTTTAGATAATACAATCTTTTCATTATTTATGGAATTCAATTGTGTTTGTTCTTTATTTTCTTGAATTGATATATCTGGAATATTGATTTTTCTCTTAATTCTTTAAACTTAGATTGAGAAATCAAGTTATTAAATAGATCTAGTATATTTGAAAGGAGTTGCATGTACCTCTAGAGATAGGATAACATAAATCTTCCGGATTAAGGTCAAACCTAATAGAGAAATTCAAAGAACTATAATGCAATTTTAGGGGTTTTAATTAGGAAGAGATTCCAATTAATCAACCTAGAATTAGATGTTAATGATCTTGAGAAAGACTTTAACATACTAAAAGAATTTTCACAGTTCCATAAACATTGAATTAGATTATATTGTTGGGAAATCAATTTCTTAATAAGTCTTACAGGGATTCAATACCTGAGTGTTATTTGTCATATTGATAATCTTTTTTCCACTCTCTCGTTCATATTTTCATTATTTTAGATTGTCAAATTATTTCATTTTATTTCAATTAGTTAATTAATTTACTTAAAATTATCGGTTAAATAATAGAGAAATAGTTAATACTAGTACTTTTAGTCTTTGAGGGATCGACACTCGATACTCCTACGCTATACTATACTCGATAGGTGTACTTGCCTACTCGATCTATAGGTGTTAGTGACAGATCATATCAGTTGTACAACCCATCAACCTTTTGGGTTTGGTCTTGGGTTTCTACAAGGTATCCTAGGGTCATTCATCTCTTTGTTGGCAGTTCCCTTAATATTCTAGGAATCAGGCTTTGTATCCAAAGGTCTAAAATTTGATGCTTAAATCCACACTTAGATCAATGAGGGATCCTTTTAGGCCTTGCATAATTTCAAAGCCCTTGTCCAAAATGGTGGTCACTAGGGGACCAAAAGTGGGAGAATATATTGGTACTATCCTTGAGAAATGTGGAGTCACCACTCGACTTTGGTCAGGATAAGAATCTATGAAAAGTGAAATCTAAACCAAATCTAAGTCAATTAGAAGGCCCATTTTGGCTTCACCCTATCAGAGATCGACTTCAAAAATTAGGTATAGCTTGGGGAAAAGGTTAGGCACGCTAGACCACCTGGATATCAAGATCCGACCTTTACGCATATTTAGTTCACTTTTAATAGCTTAACCGAGTTATTGATTAGTCTAATTAACACCCCTAAACATACATCTAAGTATGATTCATTTAGGCAAATCAAATCATCAATTCAAAAGGGCAGGGGGTCATGCAGCATAGCAAAGGGGATAAACATGCATTATCATCCATTCACCTAAGCATAATCATTTCAAAGGGGAAGGGATCATGCATCATGGCAAAGGGGATAAGTATGCATTGTCATCCACTCATCCATATTTAAATGTCAAAGAGGGAGTGGGGGGTCATGCATTCATGGAAAAGGGAATAAGCATGTGTTGTCATCCATTCATCTATGATCACATAGTGATACCATTAAGACTGACTTATGGTCTTACTCAAACATAACACCTACACTCAAAAGAAGAATAAGTTAGTAAATGAAGCAAGTATAGAATAGACCAAATAAACTTCAAAACACCAGGAATGAATATAACGCATATTACAATCTCTCCCATGCAAAGGGTGCTTAGATTGTTGTCCATTGGTGCTTTTTAAGGGGGGTTGAAAAGGGCAATAGCAAGAAAAAATAATTAAAAATATGTGCAAAATTAATAAAGAATCGAGACAATCAATTTCTAGAGGTTCAACACAATCCTACCTACGTCCTATCCTCTAGTTTTCCCACTAAAGCCTTTTACTATGCAGATAGTTTACAGGTGCTATTAACCACCTTTACAATAGTAGTTTTGAGCACTACTAAGCAGTTACAAGTAGACTTTCGGGTGCTATTAAAAACTATTTCCCAAAGTAGTTTGCAAGTACTACCTTAGAACTTTCGCAAAAATGGTTTTAGATCTTCTAAGATCTCCTAATCAAAAGTTTTCTCAAAAGAATTTATAACTTAAAAGACGAGAAAAAGCACTCTCACTCAAACAATAAACAATATAGAATACACTAATAAGATATGCTTGATTTAGTAGAGAGTTTTGAGAGAAGTCTTAAAGCTTGTTCTTCAACTCTATTTTGAAGATCACTTTTGTAAGCTTTTGACAATGATCTCCCTTTGAAGCTAGATCACACTTGTTTCAACACTTTTATTTAAAGATTACTTTCATAATAGAAAAAACACATTTTTACCTTCTTTTTTTTTTTTTTTGCTTATTTTAGTTGTGGGAATGTCCTTTTATAAGCAAAGACATGGAAATAGTTAGAAAAAAGGCTATCACTTTATGTCATAGAATAGTTACTCAACGCATGTTGGATAGTCTTCATGCTAATTGTTCGGTGAGAATACAACTTCAATTATCATTGATCTCATTAAAATGCCTGTTGGATCTAGCTATTAGAGAGAGATTTAACTAGATTATCCTCTTCTAACTTTTTCAATTTTTTAGGCACCAACTCCTTCAACGATTGTTAGAGAATCTCAATGCCTGTTAAAATTTAACTTTAACTCCTATTGAGATATGGACAATGAAAATTGTAAGTTTCTAGGAGGAAATAAACTTGATGTTCTATTTTTTAAGATTTTATACAATGTTCCAATGACTAGTAGCGGGCTTTCAATGCTCATTGAGAAGGATCTCAATGCCTATTGTAAATATAAAGGTGCCCCATTGAAGGATCCATAAACTTTAGCTCTACTTATGGGCATTTCCAACACTTGTATCGAGACTTTGAGAGTTTTGTTCATATCAAGTCACTTGGTCCGATTCTGTTGAGATATCGATGAGTCATGCTTGTTGCAAAACTACAGCACCCATTGTTGAAGATCCACTTCTAAAGCTTAAGTGTTTAATTCATCCAACGTCGATTGACTCTTGAGAGAGTCATTGGTTAAGGGGTCTAGAGACCTTTACTCATGCTCGGGTGATGCTCTAATGCCTATTGAAAATCTTCAACTCTCATTGATAAAGTACCAATAACTATTGAAATGCAATAACACTTATTATCTTTGAATACTAGGAGATTTTACCAAAACTCTTTTTCCAAAAGGCTTTGATCAAAAGATTAATGTGCTTATAAGATTTTGCACACCAACTTAGATAAAAGTTAGCTTTTAGATGTATTTGTAATAATAAAAACTAGTTTGGTTCACCAAATTCCAAAGTTAGGTTCAACATTCTCCTCTTTTTTTATGATGATAAATAATTTATCAGGGTTAATCAATCTTGCAAGAGGTGAGAAATGTACATTATATGATCTTTAAGTACAACAAACTATCAAACAATGTGATACAAATTCAAGTGCATAAGTTATAATAGATCATGTCACTTCCCCTTTGTTTCAAATTTTATACATTGTCAAAGCAAGTTATACATACCAAGTACTTTGCAAAACAAATTCATATTACATATCTGCTACCCTTAGTAAATCACATCACATGCAATTCATTTTCCTTATCTTTTTCATGTAAATATACCTACTCATTTGCCTTGGCTTGCTTTCTCATACCTTCTCCCCCTGACTTATTTACTTTTACCTTTACTTTTCTTTTATTCACCCCCTTTGTCATTATCAAAAAAAGACACAATTATAGTAATAATAAAGGAAATGGAAACTCAAATGATAGTATAAGAAAAGAGAGAATATATTTATAGCACTAAAAATATTGTCCTTTACATCAACTATTTTTAAGAAAACAAAGACAAAGATTAAGGAAAACAAAAGATGAACCAAAGACAAAATATGCAACATGAGATGGAAAGGATGATTGGAGGTAAAGGTCCTATTAATGGTTATAGGATTTGTCCTTAGGCTCAGCTACTGTATTTAACTCTATTGGAGAGGTTGGACTTCCATGTTGCAATTTTAAACCTTTCACTATCTAATCTAAGGTCTAGTTGACATCCTTCATGTCCTTTTGGAGTTTTTGCACCTTTAGTAGAGGACAAAACCCATTGAATTACACTAAAAAATGGTTTCCAATTGATCAAAGGCCTTCTTTTCAAAGTCAGAGAGATGTAACAAGAGTAGAAGCAGGAGCATTTGTTCCAATCCCTTCAATAATAGCAATCTCTATTCTGATAATTTCCTCAACATCTTCATCCTCTTGCTCTTGTTCAAGGGTCTCTCCTTCTTCTAGTATTTTTGTGATTTGGTCAGTGTTTAGTCTTTGAAAGATCCCCATACTCAAAAGCATTTTTTTCTCTTATTTCATTGTGCGACAGTTTTTCCAACATAATGTTCTTTTCTTGAAGTTTTTCCTTTGTTGGGCGAAATGGCCCTTAAATATTTGGCAATTCTAATAATGAGTGACCCATCACGAATTCATTACCTTTATTCATTTCTCCATCAATCTTTTACATTAAGAATAAAGGTATATTGATCCTTTTCTTGTTCTTTATGCACCAGAGATAGAATAGGTATGTGATGGTGTTATTGCTATTGGATTAAGCTCTTTCATTTATGTTCCAAGTAATGAAACAGTGAGTTATTCTCAATGTTTGTCTCTTTATCTTTAATGTCTTGTTGTTATTGCTATTATAGTTGCTCTTCCCATCAATTATTAACTACTAAAATTGATTTACATCTACTTTAAAAGTGAGAGGAGACTTTGTTATTCCAATTGTAGTGGCATCAAAGCATTTCACTAGTTCATTTGGCCTTAGAGTGTATTTTTTGCCAAAAAGTTTGAAATTGATCGTACCTTCTTATGTTTATGCATGGCAATCACTTTCTAGAACTTTCAAGGTGGTGAGAAATTATACTACGAGCTCTAGATATGAGGGCTTTTTTATGTGATAAAATAGTTTCTACCCTATCCTTACTATTAATTCCTCCATTTGTTATGCTAATCCATACTTTTGTAGATCACCTCATTCGAAGAATTTACCTCCCCCAAGATGTCTTTTAAGTAGTTTGAGGGCTAATTCTTTTCCTTCCCTATTTTAAGATGTAATTTTTTGAACAATGAGAGGGGTTTTCTCTATTGCTATTTCCTTCCTTTTTCCGTTCAATTCTAGGCTAATTTTGGATTTCTTTGAGGCTGATGGTGCAAAAGAGGGTTTAGATGTAGTTTTCTTTTGTTATGCTAACATTAAGGCTAAATTTTGCTCTGTCTCTAAGCTTAAGTAGGAAGGCTGAAGGTCTCTTTCTTGCTAGTTGCTTGTATCTCTTAGTTGACTCAAGTTTAGGTGTTTGAGGATTCAATCAAATAAGAATGCAAATGAAATAACAATAGCAAATAGAGAGATAGAGAGAAAGTCAAAAACACAATAAAAGCATAAAGTAAGCCAACTTTAGAGTTTGAAGGGATTATATAGAAGTTTAGTAAGCTCCCTTTAAATTTCAAAGAATGATCGTTGGGAGTGTTCAAGGGATGTTGGGAATAGAACAGCTATTAGGCATGATCATTAGCTTGATTAAGCAAGTGTTCTTGATCCAACGATAGTGGTTGCTCATAATGCCTATTGGGTGAAGAACAATAGTCATTGGAAAACACAACGATTATGGAGACATACAGAAGCTAAAATGTGGAACTCACTAATAATACAACGGTCGTTAGGAAACATGCAATGGCTGTTGGCTAAGTTTTCCAAAATAAAACTAAATTTAAAATAGATATTTTAAATATGCAATCATTTTTAAAACTTAGTTGATGTAAACTATTAATCAAATTCAATGATATAGTCATGAATTCAATTAATATAAGGACATTTGATCAAGGTAATACACAATTAAAACTTTAGCTTATGGAGCTTAAAGATTTTAATGGTAATTATTTCAAGCAATATATCAATCATCAACCAATCAACATGCATGAATCAACAAAGGTGAAAGAGAAGAACCTATTGAAATTAATTTAAAGTACTTCCATTAATCATTCCAAGTTCTCTTTTGATGAATTACATCCTTTCATCATAAAGAGGTTTAGTGAAAATATCTGCCAATTGATGGTTAGTATCAATAAATTCTAGAACAATATCCTCTTTATTAGTATGATCCCTAAGAAAGTGATGTCTTATATCTATAAGCTTACTCCTAGAATGTTGAATGAGGTTCTTAGATAGATTGATGGCACTAGTGTCGTCATACTTGATGGTTGTTTCATTTACCATAACCTTATAATCAAGAAGTTGTAGCTTCATCTAAAGGATTTGAGCATAACAAAGACTTGCTACCATATACTCTGCTTTTATTGTTTACAAAGCAACTGAATTTTGTTTTTTGCTACTTCAAGATACTGAACATTGACCAAATAATTAATATGTGCCTGAAGTGCTTTTTTTATCTAAGGTACACCTAGCAAAATTAGCATATAAAAAATGCATTCAACTCAAATGAAGAACTCTTAGGATACCAAAGTCCTAAGTTAGGAGTACCAATAAGGTATTTGAGTACGTGTTTTACAGCATGCAAATGTGACTCCTTGGGATTAGACTGATATCAAACATATAATCATACATTAGACATAATATCAGGCCTAGATGTTCTTAGATAGAGAAGACTACCAATCATATCTCTATACAGCTTCTGATCCATAATCTTACCATGTTCATCTATGCTTAGCGTGATATTGGTGTTCATTGGAGTTCTAAATGGTTTTTTATTCTCCATGCCAAATCTTTTGATTAGTTCCCTTATGTATTTGGCTTGGTTAATAAAGATTCCTTGCTTCCCTTATTTCATTTGTATTCCAAGAACAAACTTGAGCTTTCCCACCATACTTATCTTAAATTCACTTTTCATTATTTTGGAGAAACCTTCACATAAGCAAACATTAATGACACAAAAAAATGATATAATCTACATATATATGCACAAGTAATAAGTCTTTAATCTTCTCTTTAGGAAAAAGTGTTGTGTCTACCAACCCTTTGGAAAGCCCTTTCTTTATAAAAGAGTTTCTCAATCTTTCATACTAAGCTCTTAGAGCTTACTTCAAGCCATATAGGGCTTCAGTGAGCTTGAGCACATGGCTAGGAAAGCAATGGCTTTCAAAACTAGGGGTTATTGAACATATACTTCTTCATCAATATATCCATTAAGGAAAGCACTCTTAACATCCATTTTGATATAATTTAAAATTCATATGAGATGCAAATGCAAGTAAAATCCTAATGGCTTCCAATCTTGCTGCTTGTGCAAGGGTTTCATTAAAGTCAATTCCCTCTTATTCGTTATAGCCTTTGGCTACTAATCAACCCTTATTCCTAACTACGGGTCCATGCTCATCAAGCTTATTTCTAAAGACCCACTTGGTTCAAATAATGGAATGTTTTGAGGTCTAGGAACCAAAGTCCATACTTTTATTCCTTTTAAACTGATTAAGTTCATTTTGCATAGCAAGTGCCTAATGTTTATCTTCAATGGCCTCATATATGGTCGTAGGCTTAATTAGGGAAACAAAAGCAAGATTGGTTCATGCATTTCTAAATGATGATTTAGTTGCCCGATTTGAAGGATCACTACTGATGAGATCTCTTCGATGATCTTTCTTGAAGACCCAGTCCCTTTCCAGTTGAGTTTTCTTTTTATTTGGAGTAGGAAGATGTTGATCTATATTTTCTTTACTCCTCATCTCTTATGGCTTGTCCACATCCTTCTCATCTTTTCCAATGTTCAGTTCACTAGTAGAACCTGTAAAATCATTAATATGTTCTTCTATTCTTCAAGAAGTGGGGTCAGATTCATCAAATATAACATGCATAGATTCCTCTACAATAAGTGTTCTTTTGTTGAAGACTATATACCTTTTGCTAGTAGTAGAGTATCCAAGGAAAATCCCTTCATTGGATTTGGAGTCAAACTTACTAAGATTGTCTTTAGTGATTAGAATAAAACACTTGCAACCCAAAACTCTAAAATATGCAATCTTAAGCTTCATATTATTCCACAACTCATAGGGAGTTTTCTTCAACAAGGGCCTAACTAAGACTCTATGCAAGGCATAACAAGAAGTGTTTATAGCTTCAACCCAAAAATACTTAGAAAGATTGTATTCATTTAACATAGTCCTAGCCATGTATTAAAGAGTTCTATTCATCCTTTCTACAATACCATTTTGTTATGGTGTTCTAAGAGTTGAGAAGTTATGTGAGATACCATACTCATCACAAAAGCTATGGAACTTAGCATTCTCAAATTCTTCTCTATGAGCACTTCTAATTGAAAAGATTTTCAAATTCTTTTGATTTTGAATTCTATTGGCAAAAGACTTAAATGCATCAAAGCAAGAGTCCTTGTGAAAGAGGAATAACACCTAAATATACCTAGAGTAGTCATCTACTATAACAAATGCATAATGCATGCCTATCAAGCTAGACACTTTAGTAGGTATAAATATATACATGTGAAGTAATTACAAAGGTCTATATTAACTTACCTTATTGGCTTTGAATGAAGATCTTACTTATATCCCCTTTGGCATGCTTTACAAACTCCTTCCTTTGTGTTGGCCCTAATGCACCAAGAATAGGGGTTGAATTGGTGGCAAATTTAAGCTTTTGATTTTAAAAGAAGCTTACAAAAATGAAAGGTTAGAGAAAGAGCAGGAGAACAATGAACACAAGAGTTTTATAGTGGTTCGGGTATTAACCAACCCTACATCTACTCCCTAATTCACCAATTGGGTGTTTCACTCAATCACTAATGTTTTACAAGCTCACACTTAACTTAGTGTTTAGGCTCACACCAATCTTTACAAGTGTTTTCCCAAGGCTCACACTCAACCTAGTGTTTTGGGCTCACATCAAACCTTACAAGTGTTTTCCCAAGGTTAACACTCAAACCTATACAAGATTTTTCTAAGGCACACTCTCAAACCTAAACGAGAGTTTTCGAAACAAGGGCTCACTCTCAAACCCAACCGGTGTTTAAAGCTCACACCAAACTATGTATAAAGAAATAAAGAATTAAAGTTGCAAATTAACTTTATAAGAGTTTTGGCACATATCAATGGTTATCCTCTTGCATTCAAGTCCATTTGGTGGTGTATTTATAAGCAATAACCACCAAAGAGATGTTCCAAAGAAACTCTATCTAAATCTCCAAGTTGTGTTAGGCATATCTTGCATTAAATGCTCATCAGACAAAATTAGCAGTCAAGACTGAATTCACGATTGATATTTTTGAACTGTGTATAACGGCTAGTCCACGTGGCATAAAACCTTTGATCTCTTCAAAAACTAGTTGTTAGATCTTTCTAACGAATCTTAAAATTCACAGTCGATACTTCAAATTCACAGTCGCTATTTGCCTTTTTGGACATGATTGTCACCGTGAAATCGTATGTCTAACATGGAGATGTTGTTTCACTAATTTGTGATCGCTACTAAAATTCACGGTCATGACTTTTGAATCTTAATAGCACTTTTTTCAAAATTCGCAGTCACTTCAAAATTTGTGATCGCTAATTTCAAAAGCATATTTTCAAACTTTGAGTTTTTTTTGCTTTTAATCACTCCTATTCAACTTCCAATGAGATTTTATCTTAACATCTACAAAAATAACACTTAAAACTGATATTATAACCTCTCAATCTATATTGTCAAGATCAAAAGAGAGTCTTGACTTACGTTTGAATAACCTAGTCCAACAATCTCCCCTTTTTGATTTTGACAATCTAGATTGAATATACAAAGGATAAAAAATCAATTATGCACATACTCCTAAGAGAATAATTATGAAGTGATTCAAATCATAAGTATGAAATTACTCCCCCTCAATCCATACTCCCTTTAGTTATTCTAATAAGATCATTGTCTTAGCTTATTACAAATGTAGTTCAATTTTATCTCCCTTTTTTGCATGTTCCCTCTTTGTATATTCAGTCAATTATCTCTCCCCCTTTGTCAAGATAAAAAAGAAGGGAATAAGAGGACCTAACCAAAAGCTTTCTCAAAAGAATTTACCACTTAAAAGATGAGAAAAAGCACTCTCACTCAAGTAATAAACAATCACTCACAAGATATGCTTGATTTGGTAGAGAGTTTTGAGAGAAGTCTTAAAGCTTATTCTTCAACTCTATTTTGAAGATAACTTTTGCAAGCTTTTGACAATGATCTTCCCTTGAAGCTATGTCACACTTATTTCACCCCTTTTATTCAAAGATTGTTTTCACAATAGAAAATACTCATTTTTTACTATTTTTATCTACCTACTTCTATTTTGGAAGGGTCCTTTTATAGGCACAGACATAGAACTAGTTGTTAGAAAGAAGGTTGTCACTCTATGTCATAGAGTAGTCACTTAATGCCTATTGGATAGTCTCCACACTCGTTGTTGGGTGAGAATACAACTTCAATAGTTGTTGATCTCATTGAAATGCCAGTTGGAACTAGTTATTAGAGAGAGATTTGCCTAGACACTCTTCTTCTGACTTTCTCAATTTTGTAGTCACCAACTCCTTTAACGACTGTTGGAGTTTTTCAACGCCTATTAGAATTCAACTTTAACTCCTATTGAGATATGGATAATGCCCATTGTAAGTTTCCAGAAGGAAGTGAACTTGATGCTTTAATTTTTAAAATTTTCTATAGTGTTTCAATGACTATTGGTGAGCTTCTAATGCCCATTAAGAAAGATCTCAATGCCTATTGCAAACATAAAGGTGCCTCATTAAAAGGGTTAAAACTTTAGCTCTGTTTGGGAGCTTTTCCAATGCTCATTGGTAAAAATCCAATGATCGTGTTAAGACTGAGAGTTTTGTTCACATCATGTCATTTGGTCTAATGCCTATTATGAAAATGCAATGCTTGTTAAGATATTGATGAGCCATATTGTTACAAAACTGCAATGCCCGGTGTTGAAGATCAACCTCCACGACTCAAGTATTTGATTCATCTAACGCCTGTTGACTCTTAAGAGAGTCGTTGGTTGAAGGGTCCAAGGACCTTTACTCATACTCAGGTGATGCTCCAACACCAATTAATGAAGTATCAATGTCTATTAATGAAGTACCATTGCCTGTTGAAATGTAGCAACAACCGTTAGCTTTGAATACTTAGAGTTTTTACCAAAATTCTTTTTCCAAAAGCCTTTGATCAAAAGATTGATGTACATGTAAGATTTTACACCCTAACTTGGATAAGAGTTAGCTATTAGATGTGTCTGTAATCATCAAAACAAGTTTGGTCCACCATACTCCCAAGCTAGGTTCAACATAAATATGCATCTAAGTCTATAATATCACATCCCAACATAACTATCTAGCAAGCACACAAAATTAGGGCACATGAAACATAAACATCAAAAGAAGTAAAACATACAATACAAGGCATTTGAAGGATGTTTAATGGCCTAAGGCAAAAACTTATCATAAGAAGGATCGTAGGATTGATGAATCCTCACCTTATGTAGCTCTAAAAGAGCATGCCATTTTGTATGTACCACTAACCATGTAGGGTTAGCATACAATATAAGAATGAGGGACTCTATTCACATGTTTTAAACACAAACATAATTACAAAAGGGACTCTTAGATCATTAGAACCTTAAGTTTGTCCTTTAGTCACTATCCTAAATGATAAAAAAAAAAAACTTAACATCATACTAAACCACAAGTAAAGGGACTTAAAGCATTATGTGAAAATAAGTTATGAAATTACTTTAAAAGCACTCACTCTCAAGTTCTATTTTTTATGTGAATAGGGATCCTAGGATGTTAACCTTTCTATTCTTCTGTTGGAATATTGAAAAATCACATAAAAATAAAGGTTTGAAAAAGGTGAAATCTGGATAGGGGAAACATACCATTTTTCTGCAAAAACTGTTTACCAATCAAGCTGTACAACCCAAACAGAGGGTTGTATAGCCTATAGATAAGGCTGTACAGCCCTTGTTTCATGGGTTTTGAAAATAGAGAAAGAAAGGAGAAAATGAGAGAATGTGGGGGACTTTTGGATGCCTTTATGTGTTTTTGTACTCTCAAAGGCATACAAGATCAATATTGTCCTCCAAAATACTTAGGAATGCATAAAGTTGAAGAGGTTAGGTCTAGTTCTACCTTGGAATGAGTTGGGTAAGTTCGGGTTTTAAGGCTTATGTGTTTGAGAGATATTTGAAAAGTAATTTTAGTAGAGTAACCTTATGGTTTCCAAGCCTCCTCTTCCTTTTCAAATGAAGGGGTATTTATAGATAATGGATAAGTGCATAAGGCCAACTACGGTCATGGATGCACCATGGATGTGTCTAATCACATAAAGGGAGATGAATCTCTTAGAATTAAGGTTTATCTCTTAGAATTAAGGTTTACACGTGGATTGTACACCCATCTATCAAGGTTTAAAGGTTCTCAATGGTAGGGTTTTAAGGTGGGTTGTACAGCCCAGCTTGATGGGTTGTATAGCCCATCAACCTTTTTAGACTTGATCTTAGTTTCTCTAAGGTATCCTAGGACCTTCATCTTTTTCTTTGGCAATTCCCTTCACATTTTGGGGAACATATTCAATGATTTTCATCATTAGATTTTGCATCTAGAGGTTCAAAATCTGATGCATAAAACACTGTTTTACTTTTTAGTACTTATTATGTTAATTGTTAAATCAAAACTTGAGATATTCAAGTATGGTTGGTGAATTTTATATATATATATATATATGAATATTATAATCAATCTATGGAACATTATGATCAGTATGTAGGATTTTATCTCGAATTCAGGATAAAAACTTAAGGCTACATTTTATAGTGATTTTACAATCATTCTTTGTGAATTAGTTTAAATTATGATGCATGATTTGAAAATAATTCTATATGAACTTAATTAAATTGCTCATTTTTATTATGCAATCTTTTGCTTAAAGAAATAAATTACATTTAATTTATTAAGAATTTTAAATAAAATAAAAAATTTTAATCAAGTTTTATTTATGTATAATCTATCTAATAAACAAAATAATTTTTTTAAAAAAATATTATTTTTAATGAATCATGAGAAAATATTGCACAAATAATAAAAAATCAATTATATATTTTGAAAACAATTATTTTTAACTATAATTATGATAAATGAATATTGAAAAGAATATATTACAAATATTAGAATATTATATCATAATAATCCATAAATATTCTCAAAGAATAATTTACATCATAATTTATCTAGTATGCTCATTTCTTATAAATATTTTTTAGTTAAAAATTTTGTCATAATTTCTTAAATGATTTAACACTTACAAAATTCAATAATAAATTACCCGACTTGATCTGAAATATCATTTATAAGAGTAAATCCAAACCCAACCCAAAATTTTTTTCTATATGCAAATCCAATAGGTGAGCTACATCTGCCAAAAATTTGAACAACCTGAACCTAACCTAACCCATTTGCCACCTCTACATTAATAACATTTTAAAATCTGATGAATAGTGTATTTGGACTATTCTTAGATTTCCTTGTGATAAAATTTATAGATGATATCCTTATGTATTCCAAGAGTCATAAAAGAACACACTTACCATTTGAGTATGGTTTTATGGACCTTATGGAAACATCAGCTTTATGCCAAATTTTCTTATGTAAAATTTGGCTTAACAACTTAAATTTCCTCAATCATATAGTGTTTTAACGATAGTGTAGAAGTTGACCTAACAAAGGCTAAAGCTATAGTCCATTAGCATATACCAACTTTAATGATGGAGACTAGGAGTTTTTTAGATTTGCTTAAGTATTATAATGATTTGTATAAGACTTCTCCAACATAGTAGCCACTATAACTATGCTAAATTAGAACAAATTAAAGTTTATTTGATCTAATAAATGTGAACTAGTTTCTCGCAATTAAAGGATTGTTTGACTTCAGTTACATTTTGGCCTTGCCTTTAGATAAGGGAAGATATACAAATTATTATGATGCTTCTAAAGTTGAGTTGGGGTATCACTTATGCTCTTTGACAATTAAAGAATCATGAGAAGAATTAATCTAACCATGGCCTTAAAATAACTATATTTATTTTGGCCTTAAAGATTTAAAAAGATTATTTATACAGGGTGACTTGTAAGAACTTTGTTGACTTAAGTTGTATTAGAGTTCTTATTTTGTAAGCTTAATATCCTTTAATGGTGTATCGACATATGATGGTTTGGATTAGTATACATGGTAATCATATTTCCTAAAAGGTTAGCTTAATAATAACCCTTTTTTAGAAAGAAGAGGATGTTTCCACTATTATGGGTAGCTTTTATATTATCTCGAAGTTAAAGATAATAAAGGGTTTGAGGCTTTCTTGGCCTCTAATATGTGATTGATCAATATTCAGTGCTTTGACCTCTAGCTTGAATTCATCTATCATGAACTATAATTTAAATCATATTTCAAAGATAAGATGTTTTGATCTTCTGAATAAACTTATACTAGTTATTCCTTCTTTTCCTTTATTAGTTCTACATTAAATAGCTTTTTAACCTTGAGCATATAACTTAATAAAGTTCTAATTCTTATAATAGGATAACAAGTCATATGAACTTAGTATTATGGCAATACAATTTAAAGCATTAAGCTAACTTGATTCTCCTTAAAAAATTAAAGTATAATGTGAGTAGTTATGTTCACCTCTGTATTACTGAAGATGAATGTGGCCTTTTCCTAATAAACATGAAGTCTTATGCATCTTTAAGGCACTTTAAGTCTTAGGTTACTTCAGCTAGATTCAAAAGAGATAATGGGTTAGACTAAGCTATAAATTTTGAGCTTAAGTCATTAGGTTGACTAAGACATTGAGCATTTAAATAGGCTAAGATCTCTTAGTTCATCCTTTCTTGATCTTTAATATGGGGCTCTTCAATTCAGTGACTTTCTAAAGAAAATGCAATTAATCATACTTAGACTTATTTTATCTTTTCTTTCACCTAGGTGTTGCATTCAACTAAGGACTTGATCTGCTAAGACTTGCATCTATTAAACACCATTAAACATTGGCAAACATTAACATGTTAAGGGATGAAATACTAGACATTATTGTAGTCCATATAATCCTAAGGGTAGGTTCTATAACTCTTACATGAAGGATTATTGGGGTAATTGACTCATAGTTATGCTAAAGGCTTAGAATATGCATACATAGCTAACCATATATTTGGAATATTGCATGTGTCCAATAGTATCATCACTCTTGTAACACACTTATGGTTATGTCGTACATTATATGATCACCTTTATTAGTCTAGTACACTATTAGTGTCATATCACCAATAAGGATGATTATTTGGTTTTATAGGTTAAAGGTATATGTATTTTACATAAGCAAATTGTACTAAAATAAATGAATGACATATGGACGTGTTATACAAATAAGAACTATCTTTGTGAATCTTCATCAAAATTCTTAGTCTTTGTCAAAAAGATGAAATCTTTAGCTATATTAAAGAATTATTTTAAAAAATTTTAAAATCCTATTGGAGTATCTAAAGCTACAAATGCTAAAGTTGAGCTCCTCATGCAGAGTGACTCACCACATTAGTGTGAAAATGTTTATTTCTTGAAAAGGATTTGAGGAGTCATCACTTACTTTTAAAAAATATTTTTAGTCGTTTATAAATAAGGACATGTTTAAGAGTTGTCATAAAAATAACTTTGACCTAGAAATGATTAAGTTTAATCAATGGTTATTTTTGTAAGGTTTGAGAACTAGTCTCAAAATGAGAAGATATTAAGTACCTACTATGAGTTTTACACAATTTGAAAAAAAAAATGAAATAATTATAAAAAATAATTTCATGTTGACAAATTATATTGAATAAATGAAATGAGGAAAGAAAAAGGTAATTTAAAGAAAGGGTTTGTGCTATGGGTGAGGATTGCAACTGGATAAGGTTTTTCCTTTCCCTATACAGATCCACCATAAATGGAGTAGGGTATTCCCATTTTTCTCCTCCACATATGCCAAAGAGGAGATTATTTTACCCTTATTAATAGGGACAAGGATTTAGTCCCACCCTATGGGGATCCCTAAACTCGACCTTCTATGATATTTGAAATTACATTTACACCCTTATAAAATATGATTTTATAGTTTATCATGTAACTGTTTATAATTTCTCACTAGTTGGCTTTTCACTTATCCCTTGAAAGCTTATCCATTTTCCCATTTTTGTAAAACCAAACTGTCAAATACTATGTTTTTCTCCCCCATTATGTTTCAAGACATCATCCCTATTTTGTTTCATCTTTTGATTTGGAAAAGGGCATGGATTCAAGTTATGGATGTATGGATTTTTAAAGGTACTTTTTGTTTTTCCTGTCCTCTTTTTTACTTTACTTTGTCATTGATAGAAATAGAGATGAAACTAATAGGTTAGTTTGTTTGGTTTTGATTTCTATTTTCTTAAAACTTTTTCATTAGTTATTTTTTTGGTCAGCTATTTAATTGTTATTGATTTGCAATTTATTAAAGGGTTAATTTTACAAATATAGACAAATTCTATTCTTAACTTTATAGCTTTGCAATATTAAGGTAAATGATAACATATAAACTATAAGTTAGAAAAATCATTCTAATTTCATATACTTAATATGATTAATATGTATGAAACCAGTTGAATGATCTAAATTTGAAATATAACCATCATTTTTCATCAAGATAAATAAGTGATAAAATCTTATGAATTGATTCAAGGGTGTGGCATATGTCCTACATTATTATACCATCTTTCTATCTGGTTGTAGCTAGAATTATTTTTTTTTTCTTTTAGCTAGAACTTGAGATTATTTTAAGCCTCCAACAAATGGGGATAATGACATAAAATACTTACTAATAGGACAATATATATCATTCATTGGAAATGGATGGTAGGCAAGATGATTTTTTCTTCATGAATCTATATATATGTTTTCTTTTCCTTCTTAATTTTAAACTTCAATTTTTAGATTTTTTTTTTCTTGTTGTTACATTTTGTTTTGGAAAAAATTTATGATATTCCAATTTTTTTCTTTATATAAAACTATCTTAATATTTAGACAACATCTATATAAGTACAAAGTGCTTGATTGGAAATGAAATGCTAATGGTATATTGCTTTCATGTTATACTGCATTAATATTTAGAAAGCAACTTCATATTCTTATTTATGGGCATTTACTATTATTTTGACTCTATTGAATGACCTATTTGACTCTATTGGATGACCTATTTTAGAGTTCGCTACTTTTTTTTTTATGTATCATTAGCTGGTAGGTTAGTTCTAGGCAATCTTTTTTTAATTAATGATATTAATATGTTTTTTCTATAGTTCTAAATTAATATGTTACTTCTAGGTAATCTTTTTTCTCTTTTTTAAATGTTATTAATATGTTTTTTGTAGTTTTAAATTAATATAATGACTTTTAACTAAGGGACTAGTCAATCTTCAACGACGCTTCCCAAAAATAGTTGTGCAACTTTAAGACTCAACCATTGATGCCTATAAATGACTTATCAACTCTTATAATTGACTCACTTAACTTTAATTAACAAAACACATTAATTGAAAAGGTAGACATTTATAAGAAAGGCATAAAATCTAAATTGTGAAATCATTATAAGAGATAAAAGATAGATGATAAAAGGAAAGCTATTTGCATTCATTATTGTAAAAAGCTTAGCAAGATATTAAGAATGGGACTATATTACGAGATCACTTTTTCAATTGCCCATTAAGAAAAACTAAGGACATTAGGCAATCAATTTTGAGACCTAAGGCAAAAGATGATGGATAAATTGAACTTCCAATGTATTTTATCAATGAAGATATATCAAGAAACAAGTTGGCTTCAATGAATATGTTGTCTGAGTTTTTTTTTTTTTTTATCTATTGTTGAGCATTATGGACTTTAAAGATTTATTAGTACTATTTGATCATTATTTAATGCAGTTTCCCAAAACAAAGTGAAAAATGATGTCTTAAAAATCTATGATTTTGAAAGACTAAAGACAAAGGCATTCCTTATAAAGAAAATGAGAGTACAATTGCAATCACATTAGATATATGGACTTCAAGCAATCAAAAGAAAGCTTTTATGGTTATTGTGCACATCATATATATTTTATGGACTTGGCAAACTCAAATTTTATGGTAAGTTAATATATGGACTTCAAGCAATCAAAAGAAAGCTTTTATGGTTATTGTACACATCATATATATTTTATGGACTTTGCAAACTCAAATTTTGTGGTAAGTTTTCTATCTCATGACTTTATTTATGTTATCCAAAACTTGCACTAATTGTATGCCTTACCATATATTTCATTTTATATATCTATATGCATTGTCCCCAAACTGTTGATGTTCTTTATGATGTTCTTCACACTTATTCGATTGATTGGAACATTGATAAAAGATTAGCAATATTGACATTGGATAATTGTTCCATTAATGATGCATTGATCAATTTGATAATACTAGAAATATCTAGACTAGCACTTTCATTGGATGGGACATTATTGCATATGAGATGTTATGCCGATATTTTAAATTTGATTATTAGAGATGGGTCAAATATGATAAGTGGCATAATGAAGATAATTCAAGATTGTGTTTCCCTTTAGGTAGCAACACCAAAATGTGTAGAAATATTTGAAGTACAATTCCATACACTAGGAAATTAGTCTTAAATTATAAGATTTGGTGGAATTCTACTTATTTGATGATTAATGTTACTATGGGCTATAAAGATGTTTTTAGCCATTTGATGCTAAGATATCCTCTTTTCAAGACTAATCCACTTGAGAATGGTTAGAAAATGGTGATCGAAAATTGTGAAAATTTTAAAATATTTTATACTATTACATATAGGACTATCTATGTTATTGCCAATCTTTATTTCTTAAAATTTATGAGATTAAAATGGCAATCAATTGATGGATTGCTTCTATTAATCCTATAACTGAATATATGGCAAAAAAAAGTGATAAAAAATTTAATAAGTACTCATAGTGTTATGGGTGTGGCAATAATTTTGGATTAGATAGAAGCTTCAACTTTGAAGTATTACTTTCCTTTTATGTATGATGAGGATGTTGCTAATACTGAATGGTAGAGGTAGCTTTAAGCCCATTATGGATACTTCCTTTTAATCAATGACCATTGTTCTTGGTGAAGATAATTGTAATTTATTCATTGCTTTTAGAGTTAATGATGAGAATGTCAAAACATAGTTAGGTAATTATTTAGAAGAGAGTTTCATCTAAAAGGCAGTTGGTTTTGATATATTTAATTGGTGGAAGAATGCTTTTAGGTATCCTAAAAATTATAAGAGATGTTTTGGCTATTCTTGTTCAGTACGAGTGGTTGACTTGTGAGTGCACATCGTAGTAGGTTAATCATAAAACTTTAAAAGAAATTATGTGCACACAAAGTTGGTTATAGGTTGAAATAAATTATAACTAATAAACAAACAAAACATAATTATTAGCTAGTTTATTACTATGACTTTTTAGTCAATCTAGAATTTATGCACCATTTATTTATAATATATTTTTTAAAATAGATTCTTATTCAACTATTCATTTTAATATTGTACGTTTTGTGAGGATTTTGATGTTAAGGATGTCGTAAATTATAATTTATATGTTCATGTTTTTATAAATATTAATTTTCTTTCGTAATATGAGATAACCACTATTTATTTTTCTTTTGGTATGTTGGTCCCATCTTTTGATTTTGTATATTGAGTTTATGGCTTATATAGAGATGGTGAAGGAAGAAATTGAATCATGCTCATGTTATTATTATATCCTTTTATGCAATGATATTATTTCTACTTTAAAAACTTATGGTATTTCGTTACATTTTGCTAATTTTAATATTTATACTTGTAACACTACAAAAATATGATTGCTTAGTGATAGAATTTTCCATCGCCAAGGCGACAGATTTTGTCACCAATGTTGGAATAAATTGGTCAAACCAAGTCAAATCTCTATTTTGATCTTGACAATATAGATTGAAAGGCTTTTTTTAAATGTTGATCTTGCAAAAATTAAGATAGGAACTCATTGGCAGTTGAATGGAATCTTAAAAGCCAAGTGTGGAAAATGACTTCAAAGTCAAGGTCACAATCGCTACTCATCAATTTTTTAAAGAACACAAAGTCAATTTTAGTTCATAGTCTTGGTCGTGGTAGAGGTAGCGACCGCGATCTTTAAAACAAGTTGGAGGGACTCCAGAGGCTTAAGCAAATGAAGCCACGTGTCAAAAAGACTATTGCCCATTCAAGAGTTATGACTACAACTTTGATATAGTGACCGTGAATTACGAAAATCTAAGAATTCCTAAGTCCATTTCAGTTTGTAGTGATGATAGCGACTAACCCCTCCATTTTGCAACTGTTACTTTCAATATGGTCAAGAGGGACCCAATAACTAGTTTATGGATTAACCAATGATGAAGTGCCATATGTAACTAGCTATTAGACACAATTTAAAGTCACAACCACGACTTAGTAAAATCCAAAGTGAAAATCAATTCATGACCTTGACTTTCATCTAACTAGCATTTAATGCTGGATTTTGCCACCAATTTTGAAGATGTGAAGATAATTTTGTTTGTAGCATCTCTTTGGTAGTAGGAACCTATGAATACTCCACCAATAGACTTAAATGTAAGATAATAGCAATTTATTGTGGCCAAACTCTTGCAAATTTATTTCTTAATTCTCTCTCTCTCTTTCTCTGTCATTAATTCTTTGTAAGTGAGTCGTTAAGGTTTGTTGTGAGCCATTAAACACCATTGGGTCTAGGTTTTAAAGTGATCCTTATAAAGAAAGCACTTGTATAGGTTAGGTGTGAGCCTTAAAAAAATGCCAATAAGGTTATGTGTAAGCCTTATAAAAACACAAAGTGTAAAGTGTGGTATGAGCTTGTGAAACATTACTTAGTGATAGTGAAAGACCTGATTAGTGAACTAGGAAGTGGATGTAGGGTTTGTTAACATCCAAACCACTATAAATTCTTTGTTTCATCTATTCTTCCACTCTTTCTTTTAAACTTACTTCTCTAACTTTGCCTCTAAAATTTAAATTTTTCCTAATTCAACCCCCTACCTTAGTGTATAAGAGTCAACAACTGAGCCTACTTAGTGACAAATTAATATTTATCACTAGACTAGTCACCATTAAGGTATAGTGATGGATTTCATTTCGTTTCTAACCTTAGCGATAAAAATTTTCATCACTTAAAAATTTTCATCTCTAAGCTTAGCGATGAAATTTTTTTTTGCTATCTTTCTATTGCTATTTTGTTGCAAAGATTAGCGATGAAATAACAATGAAAATTTTCACTGCTAACTTTAGCAATGGAATAATGACAAAACTTTAGCAACGAAAATTCCATCGCAATTACATCATTAAGCTTAATGATGAAAATTTTTTACATTAATTTATTGCTAATGTGGCAGATTTCCATTGTTATTCTATCAATGTTTTGTCTATATAATTTTATTTAATATTTTTATATTAAAAATTTTTTATTATTAATTTTTTATTTCAAATTTTATTAAAAATTAATATTAAAGGAACACAATATATAAAAAATATTTATTTTATTAAAAAGAAAATAAATTGTATTATGTTTGCAATAAGATACATAAATATGAAAAAAAAAAAAAAAAAAAAACCTAATTACCTATGTTGTGATCATGTGCCTTTGCATATTCATTATCTTCATAAAGTGAAGGTGCTACTGGGGGTGTTGGTACCAGAGGCATTTGACCATGCATGGCAGCTAACATAGAAGTTAGCGTTTGTTGCATGGCCTCAAACCACACATCAAACTACTGCTAAAGCTCCTCTCAAAGCTCAGCCAAAACCTCATCTCAGACCTAACTCCTAGGGTGCAACATCAATTCTACGTTTGGAGCCAAGTCTAAACACTCTTCTCTTCTTGTGTCCTCCAATAACATCTAGGTGCAATCGATTGATAACGATAGCTTGTGATTCCTCAATACCCTCTGATAGATGTGAAGTAGATTCCATAATATTTTCTCCACTACATCTTAATAACTATGAACAATCATTATGAAATATAATTAAAGTTGTTATAATTGCAATTTATTCAAAATGAGAAATAACACACTGATTTTTATTTAATTGACATTGGTATCTTGTGGTTTTTTATCAACAAATTAATTGTCGCTCTTATTAATATGTCTTCTTAAAAACCTCAAAATATGTGATAGGATGTTTTAGTTCTTTCTCCACAAAATTTTATTAATTTAGTTAAAATATTTTATGAAATAAAAAAAGATGAGTAAATAAACTATCAAAATCTAAAGTGTGCTCAAGGAATGATCTAGATCTTGCTATATGGCGAGACAAACCAGTACCAACCCCAGCAGTCTTTATGTGTCTATTCCTAGAAGCTTGGGCAAACTGAGCTTGAAATTATGGTGTATACCATTTTTGCTTCCACAAATTCCGAATGTCTTCAGGGAAGCATTCTACCTTGTTACCACGTCTCCAATGGGATAAAATATCTAAATACCGCTTAGTTGCTATATGCTCCCATGCAATCTTGACCATGACTCCATAATGACACCCCAAATAAAATATTTCCATAATATAAGGAAACAAAAATATGAGCACATAAATTAAAATTGTATTAATTAAAATTTAAATTGTACCTTAAACTCCTCCCAGTTGAAATCTTTAGTGTCCATTGACACCAACTTCCAAGCCCAACCTTCAAGTTCTAAAAGTTCCTTAAAAATTAAGGAAATGTGACTAGAATATGGATTTCCAACAATTAAATTAAAAAAAAAGCATAGTTACATAACATATAAACAAATATATATATATATATATATATATATATATATATATA
>CATIWR010056647.1:0-126281 GCA_949677035.1 Omphalea diandra | reverse complement strand
CTAATCTTGTAGAGGGAGCAAAGGTCTCATCATAATCTATTCCTTCCTCTTGGTTGTATCCTTTGGCAACCAATCTAGCCTTGTTTCTAGTAACGAGACCTTACTCTTCTAACTTGCTCCTAAACACCCACTTATAACCTATAATTAGGTGTTCCTTATGCCTAGGGATAAGTTTCCATACCTTGTTTCTCTCAAATTGATTGAGTTCTTCTTGCATAACAAGTACCTAACTCTCATCATCAAGAGCCTCATTAATTGACTTTAGCTCAAGTTGAGAAACAAATGCAAGATTATTATCTAAGAGTTGAGATCTAGTACTTACACCCTTAGAAGTATCACCATTGATTAAGTCTTTGGGGTGATACTTGAAAAATCTCCAATATTTGGGTAGATCTTATCTTGGTTCATTTTCTTGTTGATGTTGATGTTAGTCTTCATCTACTCTTGATGAATCACCTTCTTCTTTTTCTTTATCAACTCTTCTTTGTTGAATCATCCAATTCCAGCTTTTCAAGATCACTTATAAGATCATCAACAAAAATATCTTTCCCAAGATTAAGTTTACTAGATTCATCAAAAACAACATTCATAGATTCCTCAACTACCATTGTACTTTTGTTAAAGACTCTATATGTT
Organism: Omphalea diandra; assembly: GCA_949677035.1. Taxonomy (NCBI): domain Eukaryota; kingdom Viridiplantae; phylum Streptophyta; class Magnoliopsida; order Malpighiales; family Euphorbiaceae; genus Omphalea; species Omphalea diandra. The sequence goes on along the minus strand of CATIWR010056647.1, from coordinate 125,645 downwards.
TTACTTATGGTGGAATAACCTAAGAAGATTCATTCATTTGTTTTGGAATCAAATTTCTCAAGACTATCCTTGGTGTTCAAAATATAGCAGTTACATCCAAATACTTTTAGGTATGAAATTTTGGGTTTTCTACCATTCCAAAGCTCATAAAAAGTTTTATTGAGAATGGGTCTTTTGAAAACTCTATTTGCAGTATAACATGAGGTATTAATGGCTTTGGCCCAAAAGTAATTTGGTAAGGAATACTCATTGAGCATTGTCCTAGCCATTTCTACCAAAATTCTATTTTTTTCTCTCTACAACATCATTTTGTTGTGTTGTTCTAGGAGTTAAAAAATTATGAAAAACTCCATTCTCCAAATAATAATTTTCAAATGACTCATTTCAAAATTCCTTTCCATGGTCACTTCTAATAGAAGATATGAAGTAACCTTTTTCATTTTGAACTCTTTTTGCAAAACTTTGAAAGCATTAAATGAATCATTCTTATGAGCTAGAAAAGATGCCCATGCGAACCTAGAGTAGTCATCTACAAGGACTAGTGCAAAATGTTTTCCACCCAAGCTAGCACTTCTAGAAGGTCCTATCAAGTCCATATGGATAAGTTGAAGTGGTCTAAATGCACTTACAACATTCTTGGTTTTATGAGAGGCATGGTGTTGCTTCCCCATTTGGCATGGACCACATGTCTTGTCCTTGGAAAAATTTAGCTTGGGAAGCCCTTCCACTAACTTTCCTTTGGATAGGCTTTAAAGAAGATCCATGCTTGCATGACCAAGCCTTTTATGCCATAACCAAGCTTCATTGCTCAAAGACATAAGACACTTAAAAGATTAGTTAGCCAAATTGTCTAAGTTAATTTAGTAGGTATTGTCTTTCCTTTCACCCTTAAAAATAACCTCATAATCCACTAAAGTGGTGACTCGACATTGTCTAGGATCAAAGGTGACCTTATTACCTTTGTCACACAATTGACTTACACTTAATAAATTATGTTGTAAGCCACTAACTAAAAGAACAATATCAATTAAAAGACACCCATTCTTACCAATGGTTCCATTGCCAATTACCTTACCCTTAGCATTGTTACCAAATGTGACATCTCCACCCTCTTTTTCTTTCAATGTCGTGAATAGCTTTCTATTTCCAGTCATGTGCTCGGATCATCCACTATCCACGTGCCAATTGTTTGATTTGATGGTTGCCACATTCCCCTACACAACATAAGTGAGTTATCTTTTCTTAGGTACCCAAGCATACTTGGGTCTTAGGGGGTTAGAGTTTGAAGGTCCTCTAATTTAAGGTGAGCCTTCCTAATGAAACAATGAATGTTAACATGCCCATATTTCATGCAATAATGGCATTGGAGTTTAGACTTAGGAGTCTTTCTCCTTTGCACATACTTAGTATGAGTAGGGGGCTTTCTCATACCATGGTCATGTGAATGCATGCACGAACATGTATGATGAGTAGGAGTAAAAAATTTTTTATAAGAATGAACATGCCTTTTGTTATAGATATAAGCAAGGTGAGCTCTTTGTGTCTTGGCTCTAGAGCTTTGGGGAGCCTTCCCTTTGCCCTTAGGCTTAGGAGACTTAGTGCTATGAGTACTTTTCTTTCCAATTACCTTAATGCTTGAGGTTTGAGGTTGTGAAGCCCTAACAAATGCAGTTTGAGATTATGAGGACGCTCCATTGAAGCCTAAACCATGTCTAACTTGTAGTGGTTTTTGTGACACAATCAATGTGTCCAAGGCTTCTTTTCCTTTATGGAACTTAGAGATTGAGCTTCTAAGCTCAATGACTTCTCCTTTAAGAGTGTCATTCTCCTTTCTTAATGAAGCCATAGAACAAGATGAAGTGGAAAGTTTTTCTACTCAATTTTTGAGTTCTTCATTAGAAGTCCTCAATTCATTTACAAGATCACTAAGAGTCTTGTATTCACCTTCTAATTTTGAGCACCATTTCTTATAAGTTTTCACTTATGACTTGTACTTGTCACATCTCGTGGTTAGAGCCTCTAGAAGCTCTTCATCTATCTCATCAAATTCAAAATCAGGATTAGAATAAGAAGAAGAACTTACCTCATTTGAAAATTCTTCTTATGCCATGAAGCATATGTTGCCAACCTCTCCTTCTTCTTCTTCTTCTTCACTTGAGCTATCATCCCAAGTGGATGAAAAAATTTTCTTCTTCTCCTTTAATTTGGGACATTCATACTTGATGTGGCCTTGATTGCCACATTCATAATAAGTGACTTCATTGGATTTCTCTCTTAGATTAAGAGTTGTCTTTTTGAAGCTTTTTCTTTCCTTTCTTCTCTTGATTAACTCCTTTGTCCACCTTGAGAGCATTGCTAGCTCCTCCTCTTCCTTGTCACTTTCTTCATCACTTTAGGTGATCTCTACCTCCTTCTCTTTTGTTGAAGCTTTAAGAGCCATGGTTTTCCTTTCTTTCTCTGGTTTGTCTCCTTAGCCTCTTAGCTTCTTCTTTTGTTCATCTTTTTGTAAGGCCAACTCATGAGTTAAGAGTTTGCCTATCAACACATCGGTTGGAACCTTTCCAATTTTCGGATTTGACTCTTGTATGCTATAAACTTTAGCACCAAATTTATCTAGATGAAGAGTTTTAAGGATTTTTATGTTTACTTAATAGATAGTAAGAGTTCTTCCAAATTTCTTCATGTTGGTGACAATGGACAATAGCATGTTTATCATTTCTGTGATGCTCTCATTGTCCTTCATCATGAAGAGTTCTGATTCAGTGGCATACATCTCCAAACAGCTTGATTTGACTAGAGTTGTGCCTTCATGATAGTTCTCTAGAGTCTTCCAAAAGGCATGAGTTGTTTGACAGTGTTGCACTCTTTCAATCTCTTCTCTAGAGAGTGAGCTTAAAAGAATAACCATTGTTCTCTTGTTCTTGCCATTTGATCTCCTGTGTGCTTCAACCCATTCTTCCCTTGGGATTAATTCTTCATTACCATCCACAACTCTGATGGGTGGCTTCTATTCCTTGATGACCACATCCCAAAGGTCCATCACATCTATGTCAAGATAGATCTCCATCCTATACTTCCAATGAGTATAGTATGTTCCATCAAAGTATGGCTTGAGTTATGAGTGGATTCCCTTTTGTGCCATGATCTTTGTTCACCCAATGAAGGTTTGATTATGAAGTGAGGCTCTGATACCACTTGTTGGCTTTAGGCACCAAGAAAGGGAGGGAGAGGGGGGAAAGGGTTGAATTGGTGTACAAAAATTAAAATTAGAAAGAGAGAGAAGAAATGAGATGAGAGGAAACACAAGATTTATAGTGGTTTGGGTATAATCGACCCTACATCCACTCCCCAATTCTTCGAAATTGGGTATTCCACTATCTTTTAAAGGTGTTTTCAAGCTTACACCAAACTTTTACACTTGTGTTTTGAAGGCTCACACAATAACCTATACATTTATGTTTTTAGGCTTACACAACAACCTTTACAACTTGTGTTTTAACAGGCTCACACAACAACCTCTCTTAGTATTTTAACAGGCTCACACTATAACCTATTACACTTGGTGTTTATGCTCACACTCAATAATGACTTAAAGAATAGAAAAGAGTGAGTAGCAAAATTGTAAGAGTATTCAAAGTTATTAATTCTCTATTACATTTACATATGTTTGGTGAGGTATTTATAGCTTATACCCACCAAAGTGACGTTGCAATAAAACTGGTACAAAATCATTAAATTGTGCTAGACAGATTTTTGTATTAAATGCTTGACAGTCATGATTTGTTGTCGCTACTACTCATTCGCGGTCGCAAATTCCAAATTCTATAAGGAAAACCCCGTTTATGTCTAACTCTAGTCCACATGTCAGCTTTTGATTAGTTTACTAGAAAAATATAGTTGTTGCCTTTCACCTGCTCTCAAAAGTAGCAGTCGCAATTTATCTTATACAGGACGTGACTCTGAATGCGAATTCCTCTGCTAAAAGTGTTCATGTTCTTCTTTTGGGTTTGAAGTCACTACCAACAAGTTCCTATCATGATTTTTGACTTCTAACATTTACCTGGGACACTTGTCAAGCTGTGATTATGGACTTGATTTCATCTTGAGTTACTACAAAATTCGCGGTCGCAACTGAGGCAAGCTTTACACTGCGAATTCGTCTGTCACTTTTAGAGTTCTTCTTTTGGGTGAGTCGCGCCGAGAATGACTCTGCGATTTCGTTTGTCTGATCTTCTAGCAAGTGTTCTTATGGATCACGATCGTGAATCTTAGATTGCGATCGCAATTTAGAAGTTACTTCACATTCTTTGAAGACTAAGATTTCTATCCAACTTCTAACTTAAAGACTTACATAAAAACTGTAAAATAACACTAAATAGAAAACATTAAAAATGATCAATCCCATTTGTCAAGATCAAAAGAGGCCTAAGACTTAGGGTTAACTGCCCTAGTCCAACACATATCACCCACTATTATAAGCTCTATGCCCTTTGAAGTCTATCCATAGGCCTATTTGAGGCCCCGAGCAATAATAGTGTCAGATGTAGAAATAAAAATGGCAAGCCTTCGAGTAGCCTTAGCGATAGTACCCCGACCCCCATGCTGAAGGATGATCTCCTTATCAACTATATGTCGAATAAATGCTAGAATAGCTGCCTTTAATAAGGGAAAACTTTTCAATAAGTGCTTTAATCATCCAGGACCCGTATGGGGCCCTATTAGATACTAACTTCTCCCTAGGTATAAAGCAAAATACCACATCAATTTCTCCACCCTTTTGTAGATATGTTGCTTAAAAAATGCTCATAGGAGGTCGTTGTGGGACACGTTAAGCATCTGAGCCCTCACACTAATGGAATATGTCCTTACCAAAATACAACTCACAAATGGAAGGCCCCACCATCAGCCGTCAACCATAAGAGATGGCTTTTGCCTTTGCCACCTTTAAAGGCTATGTCTCTAAAGGACCCCTTTAGTCAAGACACATCTATAATGAAGACCAATAATCATTATAAATATAAGACCAAATAATGATAAATAAGCAATCAATTCATGCAAATTAGTATTTGTGGGGATAAATACCTAGTCGAGGGTAAGCGTGTTCAGGTGGGTGAGCTTGTTAGCTATTAAAGACTTTAGGTAAGTCACCTCACTTCATCATAGAAAATAGGGATAATAGTCTCCTACATCAATCTCGAGGTCGATCCTCTACAACAAGCTCAACTCAACACCCTATGCTTGTCAATAAATGTGATGTAAGTTTAGAGACAATAAAAAAAGGTAAAGAAGAGGGTTAGAAGATACTCATGATGAGCACCTACCAAGCACTGCACATATACCCTTACATCAGGAGCACCAATCAAGGTATCGATACAAATATGCCAGGACCCCCAATCAAAATGGTGGAGTAGTCCCAAGTACTAGCACAAGGTAAAGCTTAGTTACATTAGAGTCATTCGAGAATAAAACCCCCCCTACAAAGCATACAACAGGAAGTAGCACACAGGTTGATCTATCACCTCATCAAAGTTGTTATCAATGACCTTAGGCACATCAACCAGTATGATAGACCACGATATAGTTTAAGTTCCCTTGAATTAGGGAATGAATCTGAGGACCCTTAATAGATAATCTCTCAAAAGTACTGAATCATGCACACCAAAATTCATAGGTAAAGGAATACCTGAAAAGTGAAACATGATCAAACATGTGAAGTCCCCAAGCATGATCATTAACTCTTAGATCGAGGGTAAGTGGAAGGCATAAGTCGTGTCCATCCATCACTTTAAAAGTGCATGCATTATCACTAAGTCAATCTTAGGTGCCTCCTCCAATAGCATGTGTAAGAAGGTCTAAACCCGAATCCCCTCTATACGGGCCACAACCTAGGGATGCAGTGTATGGATCCACTCCCCAGTAGGGCCTACCACCCCACCTCCCTTCTAAAAAGCAATTATCCCCTATAAAAAAATACAATTAAAAAAATATTTTTTCAATAGAATTTAGCAAAAACCCTAGGTTTAATTCAGCAATCATAAGCAAAATGTCATGAGACTGACAAATCAGTAGAATACATAAATATATTATTTATAATTTATTTATTTATCTCAAGTACGTATCCTAATCTCTCAAAGATTATTTCACAAATTAATTTTGATATGTCTTTATGCAGGTCACATAATAAAGTCTGAATGCGCATAAATTGAGGCAATCAACTAGACCAATAGACAAAAAATAAAAATTTCATAAGAAGTAAAGGGTGAGTGCCCTAGAAATTATCTCTAAATATTTTATAAGCTAACCTAATGTTTGCAGACAAAAAAAGAAAATTCCAGGACAGCACCTACAATATATAATCGTGAGACAGGTAGAAGATAAATAAAATAAAATAGAATAAAAAGGATAAAATGTTTGTCGCTCCTGTAGAGGCTCCTGTAAGGTGATAGTATAGATTGTAAAGCATTGGTGTGTCACCAATTGAGGGAAATCCGAGTGGTATCATATTCATTGTCACGCCCTTTAATGGGCACACCCACATGAACCCTAATAGGATCGTAGCTACTCCAGAACATCTAGTGTTGCAACGTCCTCATTAGGGAACTCCTCCTAGACATTGAACATCTCATCATCATGGTATTCAATCATGCTAAACTATTGAAAAACTAAGGGAACTTACGAGCTAAGTTTAAAGGAAGCTTTAAGAGAGAGGAGAAACGACATAAATGAGGAAGGTCACTTTCATAAGGGTATTTATAGTGAGTCTGGTTTGTATAGCCCAACTTGGTATGTACAAACCACATGTTTGTATAGACCATTTTTAGGGTTGTACAGACAAGTAAGCGGGTAGGCTCAAGTTGGGCATCTTCAAGCCTAACCTTCCCCTTTTAGCTCCTTAAGCCAAATTTTCTTCCCCGTTAAGCCTAATATCAAAGTCACAAAAAAGCCTTAAAACAACCAATTTACCAAAATATCCTCAATTACCCAAAAGCCCAAAAATAGCCAATTTACCAAAGTACCCTTAATTACATAAATTCCAAAATAATAGATTTACCAAAATGACCTTAACTTCCCAAGAAAGCCTAAAGTACCAATTCAACAATCCAAAACACTAAATAAATTATCAAAATGCTCTCATTGCTTTCAAGGCAATCGAACCTTTCTAATTTGTAATCAAATTTTAAGACACCTTTTTGCAGCAAATTTGACCTCCCCTGAAATCTCAAAAATATTTTTAAGGAAAGATTCTCCAACCTAGAAATATGAGAACCTAGGAAAGCACTTCCTATAGCATCCAGGTCCAGGCCTAGGCCCATCACCCTGAGATAAAAATAAATCCCCAAAGCAGCTAGAAAGGCTACAAGAATATTAATTTACCCTTAAAGATGTCAGAAAGACACAAACCATATAAGAACCACCTAGGGGGTCTCCTTGAGTCATAATCATCAGTCAGAATGGTTGAAGCACTTGCAAGGAAAAGATTCAAGAACACCACTTATTAGCGCATGCTAAAGAGCTGCCAAAATCACTTCAATATCTATTAAAGAGATATTATAGCATACAAGAACAACTGGTACCTATTAAAAAGATAATGAAATCAATTCAGTACCTGTTAAAGAGTTGTTGAAGCATATAAGAACACCTAGTACCTATTAGAAAGGTGCCAAAATCACTTCCATACCTGCTAGAGAGTTGTTGAAGCATACAAAAACACTTGGTACCTGCTAGAAAGTTTTCTGAACCACTTTAGTACCTATTAGAGAGCTATTCAAGCATACAAACATACTGGTACATGCTAGAAAGTTGTCAAAACAAGCTTTAGTACTTGTTTAAAGAGTTGCTAAAGACTTTTATCCTTTGGTATCCTTGCTAATGTTTGCATATCTTACTTTGCTTTGTTAAGATTTGTTTAAACTATTATTTCTTAAATTTTATTTTTCTACCTCCGCAAAAGCAGGGAGTAAACTATAAGCATTAGATTCTACACCTTAGGATACAAAGCCTAGTTATGAAAATCACTGAATACATTCCCCAAAATGAAAACTGAAAAGGACAAAGGAATAAAAATGAGGCCTTAGGAAACCTTGGAAGAGCACAACACCAAGCCTAAGACCAAAAGCCTAAAACTAAAGCCCAAATTTACCAACCTAGATTAATGGGTTGTACAACTTGTTCCTAGATTGTACAGCCCTACTAAAAAACCTGGCAAGGGAACATTCTAAAACTTGTCCCCCCTAAAACCTTAGGGTTGTATAGATATGGTAGATGGATGTACATTTTTAACTGTATAGTTCACGTTCAAATCATAATTCCAGGAGATCAATCTCCTTCTCTATTATTGGATACAAACATTCTGCAACCAGAACCATTTCTGGCTCTGTGTACTCACCCATCACTTATAAATATTGGAAACCTTAAGGTTACTGAACCAAAATTTATTCTCAAACACTACTTACCATAAAAATTTTCAAAGCCTAACTCACCCTATCTTACTTTAAGGTGGAATAAGGTTCATTTTCTTTACTTCTTACATTCCTTAAGCATTTTTGAGAGGATATTAATTACTGAGTGAGCCTTTGAGGGCAAAAGATCATTAGAAAAAGGCATCTATAACCCCATTATCCCCTCCTTTTTCTTCTTATTTTCTTCTTTTGTTTTCAAAAACCAGAAAATAGGGGCTTTACATCCTTAATTACAGGATATATAGCCCTCATTTTAGGTCAGGGGCTATGCAACCTAGTTTGTCTATCGACAACTTTGCAAAAATTATTTTCTTCTCTATTCAAATTTCTCTTTTTTCAAAACCCTTTCTTGAAATGTTCCAATGTTTTAGCAGTAGAATAGGATAAGGCATAAAACCCTAAGACTACTATTCACTTCAAAAATGGAACTTTGGCATGGTTTTAAAGTGATTTCATATGTCATCCTCATGCAATGCCTCATGTTCTTTCACTTAAGATTTAATATGATGATTATAATTACTTTTTTAATCATTTTAGGGCAGTGATTAAATAAGGAACTTAAGATTCTAATGGTCTTTATAACCCTTTTTATGATTATGTTTATGTTTAGAATAAGTGAATAGTATCTTAGCCTTATAATTTTTTCCCTTTGGCTGGTGACATTCTAACCCTTGTAATGGTTAGTAGTATCTATGGATGCCCAGCTCTTTTAGAGCAACAAGAGAAAAGGTTCATCAACCCTAGGACCTCTTTTGCAATGATTTAGCCTTAAGCCATTGAAGACCATCTATTATGCTTTGCATTGCATATTGATGGTTTCTTGCTCTTCATAAAGCACATACTTGTGTTCCAATGTTTTAATGCTTTCCATATGATGTTGGGATGTGATATTATGGACTTAGATGCATACTTAGGCACCTTTGCATAGGAGATATAATAATATGTGTTATATTCCTTATTTATGCTTTAAGTTCATTTGGCTTGTCTTATGTTCCTTTCATTTACTAACTTGTTCTCTTCCTTTTGATGTAGGTGTTATTACTTAAGTTAAACCATGAATTTGATCTTGACCATCTTCCTATATATTTATGGATGATTATGATGTATAATGTGTATAGGCAATGTATGATAATCCTTATGCTATGTCACATGATCCCCATCACTTTTGTGTTGTGTATAGGATATGTGGATGATGACAATGCATGCTTACCCCCTATTCCATGATGTATGACCCTCTCTCTCCTTTTAAGATGATTATGTTTGAATGGATTTATGGATATGCATGATAACTCCCTATACCATGGTGCATGATCACATCCCCCTTTGAATTGATGATTTGATTGGCCTGATTTCAGTAGAAGCATGCTTGGGACCATTAATCAGACAAATCAATAACTCGATTAAAATATTAAAAGTGAACCAAAGATTCCTGAAGGCTAGATCATAATATTTAGGCAGTTTGTGGGTGTCTAACCTCTTTCCTAAATTGTACCCAATTTTCAAACCCAATCTCTAATAGGCTAAAGATGAAATGGGCCTTCTAATTGACTTAAATTAGGTTCACATTTTTCCTTCCCCATATTCTTGTCTCCGCTAAATTTGTGTGCCAAAACCACATTTCGTAAGGATAATACTAATGTATTGTCTCGCGTTTGGTCCCTCAATGACCTTCAATTTGGACTTAAGGTTTCGAACCTACGCAAAGCCTAAAGGATCCCTCGTTGATCCAACACGTATTGTGCTTTATGGTCATTACTAACATAAGGACCCTCGACCTCTCGATCCCCCTTTTGTCGATAAAAGAATGGAGTCGCAATCAAGATTCCACTTGTTCGAGCACAACTATGAAATTGACGCGCTTATAATCTTTGAACCTCCTTCTATGCCTTTGACATATACATGTCTTAGATGGTTTTAACTTATCCAAATCTACCTTAAATCCCTTCTTGCTCACTATATGGCCTAACATTTTGTTGAAAGTGATCCAAATATATATTTTAAGGTTAAGCGTGAGATTATACTAATCCACCTTCTATAAAAACTTCTCCAATGCTTTAAGGTACCTTTCCCATGTCTTTGACTTTACCATCATATCATTAATATATACTTCCACCTTTTTTTGTATCAAGTTGCAAAATAATGCAGTTGTCATTCATTAATAAGTCACTCTAGCATTCTTCAATCTAAATGACATCATACGACAATAATAGGAACCCCATTTTGCGATAAAATTAGTCTTCACCATATCCATGATAGCCATAAGAATTTGATTATAGCTTGAAAAGCTATCCATAAATGAGAAAATAACATAAATGGTCACACTTTCAATTAATACATCAATATGTGGAAATGGAAAATCATCCTTTGGGTAGGCATTGTTCAAGTCCATATAGTCGACATACATTTTCACTCGTCCGTCCTTCCTAGGCACTAGCACTACATTGGCCAACCATTCGAAGTAGTCTATTACCTCTAAGAACATGGCTTTCAATTGTTGGGCTACCTTTTCTTTCACTATTTGGCCTAATTTTATTGTATATGTTTGAGTTTCTACTTTACGAGCTTCATATGTTGATAGATGGGAATTTTATGATCAATTATACATTGATCAACTCTTGTCATGAGACCTTTTAGTACTTCTTTAGTAACTACTCAAATTTCCTTCTTTGTTTAGGTGTGATATTGCTAGTAATTCATAAAATTTTTGAAATTTTCCTGTGTGTCGAGATTAAAGGTAATGCATATAATTAATGTTGACTATGTTTATGAAATGATGCATGTTAATCACAACATCATAAGAAAAGATATCACATAAGTAAGCAAATTCATCATTCATTACTTTAAATTTGGAAATGAATACATGGTGGTGCTCAAACAAGCTTAAGATATGGACATCAGTAACATTAAGGGTAGAGTATTCTTTTAAAGGCACATTTAGAGTCTCTTTTATGTAGGGTTGCTCTTTGTCCTCTTCTTTCTCTTCAATCTCTTCCTTAGTCTTCTCAGAGGAAGGTTTCAGGTCATCATCGGTTTGTTATTCAATATTTATCTTGTCTACCTTCTTTGTATTAATCGTTGTCCTTACAACACCCTCATTCTTTTCATCTCATCATAGCTCAACTCAAACTTTAGAAAGCTCTCCCATAATGCCATCCCTTCTAACTCTTCTTCTTTTGCCCTTACCTTTCTTGGTGATCACCCTTTAGGATCTTCATCCCCATGATTTCAAAGAGTTTGTAATCATTTATTTGATATTAAATAGATTAATCCATAAATATCTTCCTTCAGCAATGCCACTTGGCTCATTTGGTCCCCATTATGGGTCTTACTCAATTAGCACATTCAACACTATTTTTAGTTGGCACATGTTATTGATGTAATCTATTTGTTTCTTTATTAAGAGTTTCCTTCTTTTTCTCCCATGTATAGTCATCTCACGGGCCTTATAAGGCCTAAAAAAAGCCTTCCTCTTCATCCTCTTCCACTTCTCTTTTGAAAAATAAGGCTTCTTTCCCTTTTTTTTCCTAGTCTTTTGGTTATCTTTTTTTGAGGTTTCTTGGTTTTCCTAATTTTTGGACTCCACCTTGCTAATTTATATTTGTTTAAAAAAGATCTCTTTCAGATCATCAAATGATTGCTCTTCTTATTGGACTTCTTCTTCCTCCTTTTTCATTGCATCTTCTCCTTCACTAAGTATTCCAATGAAGGCCCTTAGGGATTGTTAACCTTGATCTTAGCATGACTTTCCTGATAACTCAACCCAGTCCTAATTTATTGAGTAGGAACACTTAAAAGTTTAGACACACCTACAACATTCTTACCATGACATTGCCTTAAATTAAATGTCATTGCTTGTATAGTATTCACCACTTTAGTATCCGTCCAATTGTTAGTAACTTTAACGACTTGGAATCCCCTAAGATGTGGCATTCCAATGCTTAATGCTAATACTACTTCCCTTACTTTGGCATAAATGGTAACCACTTCCCCTTTGTATAGAATCTTCACTTTTTGGTGCAAAGTGGAAGGCACTTCTCCTAGTGGGTGATACTAAGGTCTCCTTAACAACACTGAGAATGTCACTAAGATGTCCAACATTGTAAATTCCATTGTAGCCTCTATAATCCCTATATTTACAATAATTTTAGAGATTTTGAAAGATTTCAATAGTTGGTCTCTTACTATCATAATAAGCATGGATAATACTCTCAAATGTTTCTAAGTTTGCTATAAACATCCCAAACTTTTGTAGTAGCTTTAAGAGGTATACATTGATTATAGGTCCATCATCCACCATAATATGTGGCATGCGCTTCCATTTCACTTCGGCCCTGATGAACAATGCCATATTGTGATCTTGTCCTTTAGGAGGCAAATCCTCATCAATGAAAATTATTTTCTCCTTATCTAAACTCTTTACTAGAGTCACTACTTCCATTAGAGATGCTTCATTGGAAATAACCAAACTAGACAATGCTTCCACTATGGCCTTTTCAGATCTTTAGATATGATTAGTTATTTCCACACACTAATCTAGGCAAGGGTCATTTTCAATTATCTCAAGACTGTGTTCTCTTCCTCTTTCTCATTTATCAAAGTTCAATTCACTTCATTTTCAACCCTAGGCTTCTTATATGTTTCTCTATTCAAATAATGTTTCCTACTTCATGTAATATGATTGACTTATGTCTTCACCATCTACTCATCACTATCCCCCTAAATACTTATATTATTTTTTTTCAGTTCCTCTAGTTCCTCATTTGAACTCCTCTATGAGTTAATGGCAGAAGGAGTAATAATAATAATAATAATATCCATAGGTGGCACCTTCTTAAAGGTTATAATTATAATCTCTTTGAGGACTTCTGAGTCTATCATGAAGGTCCCTTGAGTAAGAGGAGAGGTATTATGAAATTTTAGAAGGTAATTTTCTTTGATACTTGACTGCCCTAGAGTTGGTGGAACTATCGCCTTTAAGTTAATAAGGTATTGAATCTTATGCCTCAACCAATATAATCATCACTATGGTGACTTGGTCCCTAGTGGAAAGAGTAGTAGGAGTTCGCATCATACCCCTTTAGTAAAAGAGGATGGCTAAGGTGATAGTTGTTTCAACACCCCTTTCTTATGACGCTTCTCAAAAGCCTTTGACAATAACATTCCCAAATTTGTGAATAAGGGTCATACTATATTTACATCCAATATTTTTGTTTCCTTTCGCTTGTCCTTAGGGCTGGTAACTTCTTGTCCCTTAATACTATTTTTTGAATATGATTCTAGCTCTTTAGCTTTTAATCCTACATCTCTTGGATCTTTAAAACTTTTAACCAATATTTCTTTAATTATGGTGCTAATATTCGACAATGATCCCTTAATGATTATCCTCACCTTTTCTCTCTCTATTGGCCTTATTTTGACCTTGATAACCATCTTCTTCTATCCTTTTAAATAGTCAATAAAACTTTCACCATTATATTATTTTGGTTGCTCTAAATCTTAAAGATTGAATTTTAACTCTGAGTTGTATGATTAATGCTTTTAAAAATTCCTCTCTAATAGTTTTATGCAGGTTAAATTACTATTTCTTAAATGACCCTTCTAGTGACAGCTCAAAAAAATCTAACATAATTGGGTACTTAAATGCCTTTATGTTGAGTACATATGAACGAACATGATTGTATGGGTCTTGTGTCCCTATGAACTTTAGGAGTTTAGGCATTAAAAATTTAGATGAGAGCTTCTCATACTTATGAGCTAGGAACTCCTCAATATCACTTCCTCGCTCCATTCCCTTTGCATCTAGAGCTTTTTAGATCTTTTTTAGCTGCTTCATAAACCCATCCATCTTTGTATCTTTGTATTATCTCTTATACCTTTATCCAACACATCCATTTTACAACCTATTTCTTTTGCAGCCTTACTCTTGTATAGTCTTCCATATTTAATAAATCATCATCAATAATCACTAAAGGTGGGCTCTCCATCAATTCTTTCCCTTTACCGATCTAACTAGATTAAACTTCTCCTTTCTTTATAGGATCTCATTAAGGTTTTTGTGTACCTCTTCAACATCTTATTCCTCCATCATATAATTGAATTTTGCTTTCATCATTTCCTCTAATTCTATTTGTGCTATATAGTCCATTTGCTTCATTAATAGTTTCAACATATGAATTGAGGTACATGTTTTGCTTTTTCTATCTAGCCTCCTTCCTTTTCTTTTCTAAGTAGGTTTGTATGGAGTTATGATAGCTATAAAATAGAGGTTATTGACATGATGCTTGAATAAATAAACTATGCATATATGCATGAGATGCATATATTATTAACAAAAGAACCTTCCAAACTTATTTTTTCCACACATAAGGTTCAAAGGCTCTTTTCTAAGTATGGTCTTATTTAGCTATCAATAACGAATAATGAATACATTCGGTCCCTCAGGCTGAGCAAGGTAGAAATCCCACAAGAGCATTTACCAAAGAAGACTAAGGTTAGCATAGGAAACTTCTTCACATAGATAAAAGGAATGTACAATAAAATAAAATCCCATTTTATAAATCAAAGAAGGAATATACATAAGTATTTACATGATAAGGGATGAGGTAATTACATAAAAGGGAGAATAGTTACAAAGCAAGAGTGGGGAATACATAGATATTTTACATAAAGGAATTAGTATTTACATTATTGGGGGAATGGAGAACACATTACATGCTTATATGGAGGAAGACTTACATATGTTCATTGGGAATTTCAACCCTCCTTTCAAAAGAATGCAAACAAGAGGGATGTTCTATTCCAAGGTGTTATGGCTCCTACATACACCTAATAGTTCAAAAGTTTGTTGTAGTAGATGGCTCCCACAAGCTTTAGAGACGATTATCATATACCCCCTATTTGACATACTTGAAGGTATTTAGCTTATGAGTGATAAACCTTCTACATTATCTCATAAGTTTGAATGAAACATAGGTCTTAAGTTTGGAGAACCCAATGGTTAGATAAAGGGTCAACCGAGTACACATGGTGAAGTGTAAAGACTACATGAATGCAATGAACAATTTAATCAATAAAGATAAGATTGTAGAAGTAAACCAAAGATTATTGTGCAAAGTTAATTCCATGAATCCCTAATAGGGTCGACACTATGAGCAGCTCAATTTCATCACCACACTCGAACAAGTAAAATCTTACTTATGATTTTTATCTTTTTATCGATTATCGGGGGTCGAGAGGATATGGTCATACATTGATACAATTCCATTCAATGGCATGATCATTAAGGGATCCTTAGGAGGCTTCATGATTGGTAGAAACCCTTCTTGAAATCAAGTGGCCAATGGGGTCAATGTAGGGCAATACTTTGGTGCTACCACTAAAACTTAACCCAAGTTGCTCCTGACTTTAGTCCAAAAAATTTTTGAGTAAGGATAATTTTTGAACCTAATAGGTCAACTAAAATGCTCAACTTGTCTTCATCCACCAGAGATCGAGTTTGAAGATTGAGTATGATGTGGGGAAGATGTTAGGCATCTCTAAATTATTTGGACTTTGGGATTCAACCTTCGCATATTTATGGCTTACAATTATAATTTTAGATTTATTGATTAGTTAGTTAATTTTTAAGTAGCTTTCATCTAGTGCTCATTAATCCATCAACAAATCAAATATTACAAACATGTGCCATAGGGAAGGGGTACACATGCGAACATAAATAGGGTAATCTTGCAATCAAACAAATGAACTTAAAGTATGTATTGGTTAACCCCTCTAACTTATAAGAATAAGCATAAATTAGTCCATTAAGCATAAGTCAAATAAAAAGAAGAAAACCCCTAAATCTAATCAAGATGAATAATTAAAAGGGAACAATACTACCTTAACCTTGTCTGTTAGGATCCTTTTTTTTCCTATGGTTCTCATTATCATTTAGCTTATTAAGGATTAATTAGGGTTTTCATCTGCCATCCAAATACACCATTAAACACATAAATCATGTAATGATTCATAACACAAATCAAAGGTATGCATTAGCATCAATAGAGGATTATGATGGAATAACATGCAAATAGAGACATGAGTGCATTTTTGGCAAAAAATGAAGTTGAAAATGAGGGATCATAGGATGATAAATTCTTTCCTAACTTGCCCTAATCATCTTGAATGTACCAAGAGCAAAAGAATAGTATTTATAGCCATGAAAGGGCTAATAAGTAAGCAAGGATGAAGGATAACCAAAATACCAAAAGAATGTTAACAAAACCCTCCAAGAATCTAATAATAAACACAAAAATTGAGATCTTTAGACATAAATCCTTCCCCAATGCAATAACTTTTACCACCTATTCCCAAAGAGGGATAAAAAGGCTAAGTTAGCCATGTAAAAGCTAACTTGAGCTCTTTCAAAGGTGTATGACAAATAGAATTATAAAAGTGATAAAATAAACACACTAATCATCCATCCAATAGTAGTGAATAATCAACAGGTAATTGGTTTTATAAACCTTTTCCTTTCATGTTCACTTACATACAACATACAAAATAAGGAAAACAAGATGAATAAAGAAAAAAAAAAGCTTATGCATGTTGAATCAACTTTTTCGTTAACTATAGCCTTAAAATAAGGGATGAGGGTCATGGATTGTTGCAACCTACCCCATTCCTAGAATATATAGGATTAAGAAATAGAAAAAAAGCCAAGAAATACAAAAAGTCATAAAAAGAAAGCCTGTTATGAATAGTACTGGTGAATAGTAATAGAGTTCTACGCAGACCAACTGGTTATCTGTATTGACAATTAGATATTTTGTACAGACTATTAGGTTTGTTATAGGCAATTTTCAAAATGAGAAAAAGAAGGGGAAAGAGAAGAAAAAGAATGGGAGGGGAGAATATAGATCCCTTAGGTTCTTTAATTCTTGTCTCTTAGTCCTCAGAGGCATTTTTCTATAGAAATCTTTCTCTAAATGTAAAGGAAAACAAGGTTAGGAAGGTGAAAAGCTTAGGATTACCTTGAATCTCTTAGATGAATGTTTGGATGTTTAACATTTTTATTTGAGTAATGTTATTTTGGGATTAAGAGAGCAATTTGATAGAGTTTCCTTAGGTTAATTTTGGTGCCCCTTTCATCTGGAAAGTAAGAGGTATTTTATAAAAGGAAAGGGGTGCAACTATGCCCCATGGCATGAATTGCACCTTATTCCTGCTTCATCTACATTCTCTAATGATAAGATTAAGGAATATTCTACAGATTAAGGTTTGAGAGTTGTCTATACAGAACTTAGGTGGTTGTACAACCCTTTTAGGATTGATGGATCATATTTTAAATGTTCTGGATGCTGAAATTTTGTGGGTTATCTATACAATCCTTCAGTGGCCTGTACAACCTTTTTAACTAGTTGTACAATCAACTAAGTTCTTTATATAGATAATTATCTTACTTCCTCAAAGCCCCTCTTAATTTGGGTATTTGAAAGGTAGATTTGATTCAAGGCTTTTTTTTTTCAAGCTTTTGCTACTTTCTTGGGCATTATTTCTCCTATCCTTTTAGGAAAGAATTCAAATAGTTTTTCATCATTGACCTTGCATAATGACCTAAAATCCAGTGCTCACACCATTCCCTCTTGATAGTTTCACAATACTAAATCCCTACCCTTTGCATAATTAACAATATAATTCATATAACTTATCCTTACTGCAAAATGTCATTCCTGATTTCAACTCTGTCTAGACATCAATATGACTAGTTGCAACATTACTAGTTTCTCAATTCCCTAACAGATAATGAACTAGCATATGCCTATTTTTAGGGCTACTAATTTTCCTCTAATGTGTCCATCTTACTTCTTTTTGCATTATAAAAGGCTCCCCACCTTAATAAACTACCTCTTCCTATCTTTGTTGTTATTATATCATTATTCCTTTCATGCATTCAAACCCTCCCCTCCCCCCTCACCTTCATCTACACTTTAGCTTTGAACACAATAGTTTACCTAACACATTTTTTTTCCAAATAAAAAAAATTCTCAACACTCTCATGTTATTTCATTCCTATTTTAGAATTAGCAAAATAATTTCAATTACTCATTTATCATGTTTCTTTAACTACATTTAAAAGTAACCACATTCACTCAAAACCCCGTCACTCTCCTTTAAGTTTTTACCTTCCATTTCATAAACAGTAAATAAACATATGTCTAACATTTTGATTCCAAATTCCTATTATTATGCCTTCTTTTTTTTTCACTCATAATGAAGCCTACTTCTATACATCATACACTTCATCGCTCCTACAACACATGTATAGCATTAACCAAGTTTTCATTCATCTAAAGTCATTGCAAACATGGTCCTACAATTATACAGAATTCACACCTTTTCACTTGATCGATGCCCCTATCCAATTTCCTTCACCATTACCAACTTTTACAATTTGGCCCTTTCCTTTCAAGTTATCTTCCCATGATTATCTACACTTCACACCTTTTTCTCTATAGCTCTGCTTCTCAACCTTCATGATTGATTATGAGATAAAAATCACAATTATCTTGCCTTAAGAATATGTTGTTATTTTCGTATGAATGGGCATCACTTCTTATACCACCTAAGAATGGCAACATGGCAGGGCGGGGATGAGGAAGGGTTCCCATGCCCTGCCCCTCCCATACATCTGCTTCCCTGTGGAGATTTCTTAATCCCCTATCAATTTTAACTTGTTTCTACATTTACCCATACATTAACTTATCTTGTTACCTCATGTCCTTGATAATTTTCGATGGAGGAAGGGCGATGAATTGAAAGAAAAGAGAGGGGTGATGATGTCTTGAAAGAAAAATCTAAAAAACATATATGGTTGACAACAATTGAAAAAAGTGAAGGAAATAAAATAAGAATAACCTTTTTGAGAAAAAATCCTAAATAATATGAATTGACATATATGTACTTGCATGTCAATAAGTTATAGATATATAACATAATGATAAATTAATAATTACAAAATCGAATCTCCACGAGTCAGTTTTGGGAATTTCTATGGGGCGAGGACTATAATCTTCATCCTTAACCGGTCCCTATTTGTGAGGATAAAACTACCTTTATCTTCACCTCCACGGGAGAGGAAAATAAGAAATCCCTACTACATTCGAGATGGATCCCCATGAGGAATGGAGATTCTTTCCATACACCTTCTGGCTTTACCCTACTTATAACAACAATATATATTTATGGTGAATCTCACATACATATTATTTAAATAATATACATGGTCTCTGTTAGAGACATCTATCGCTATCCAAATATTAATCAACAAGAAAACAGAAGTTTTGATATTAATGAGTTACCCGATAATATAAAATAATTTTTTCTAACTCTCACCGCGAACTCTCACTGATTACCATAAGGAAATGAATTAGACTAGTATTTTCTATTAAAGAAGCAACTAAAGTTAATCTTTTGAGCCCCCAAAAAAAAAGTTTGTGCAGGACATTCTTAAACTTTACTTTTCCGGTGGCTACGTTGCTTTAATTTTATGAATTTAGTTCTTCCTCTTGTCATTCTTCCACTGGCCACCTCTGACCACAGTCCACGGCACCACCACCGCCACCGCCACCGCCACTGCCACCGCCACCTATTAACCCACTTGATAATGTGGCATGGACGTAGTAAGTAGGTAGACTGAGTTCATGATCTAGAACGGAACCTAAACCCCACATAGTATATCTGTCTGTCCACTATTTTTGCCCAAGACAAAAATGTCAGGCTTCAAAGCAGCTTTTCTTCATCTGGTAATACTATTGTCAGGCCCCTTTCTAGTGGCGGAATCAGCAATAGGAGTGAACTGGGGGACGGTGTCGTTTCGCAGGCTGCAGCCTTCCACTGTGGTGGATCTATTGAAAGACAATAAGATAGGGAAAGTGAAGCTGTTCGATGCAGACCCAGATGTGATGAGAGCTTTAGTGGGTAGTGGTATTCAAGTCATGGTTGGTATCCCAAATGAGATGTTGGCTGCTATTAGCTCTTCTACTGCTCTTTCTGATATGTGGGTTCGTCAGAATGTTTCCAGATATATGGTTAAAGGTGGTGCTGATATCAGGTTCTTCTCTTTCTCTCTCTTTTGAGTTTTTTCTGTTCAACATCCTTAGAGTTTGACTGCTGCAATTGGTTAGGAAAAGCAAACAATTTTTTGGATCTTGCCTTTTGTCTTGTTTTTATTTTGAATAAAGGAATAGGTTTGTTTGATTACTAATTGACACCAATACGATTGATTATTTTGAAAGTATTAGGAAGCAATGCTGTAAAACTCAAGGATTAACCTGTGTGTGAGAGAGAGAGGGATCACTTGAAAAAGTTAACATAAGATACTTTCCTTTCTTATATGAATCTTTTCTAGTATAAAATCGTCAAATCTGGGTGCTGGTAAGATATCTTAAGAGTTCTGGTATGATATGAACTTCCTTATTTCTTGAATAGATTGGTCAATTTGGTTTCAATCGTCATAAAGTGTTGGTAATATAAAGCACTTGGCCTGTTGCTTAGAAACTCTGTCTAACATGAAATAGCTCTTCATAAGTAGCGAATAGAATTACAGTACTGCTTGATGTCATAAGAGTCTGTTGACTGCTAATATAAGAAGTGAACTCTGATATTCTCAAGTAGATTGGTCGATTTGGCTACAATTACCATGAGGTGGTAATATAAAGCTCTTGACCTTGTATTTAGTTAATCTTAGTCTAAAGTGAAATATCTCCTTATGAGCAGAGTAAACTTTGGGTAATTCATCTCGATGTTTTTGCTCAATGAACTTTATGTTTGATAGAGTTTCCTCAGTTTGGTTTCTAATAGTCCTCTGCAGCTGTTGTTTGTCCTACTTCCTTAGCAATTTACGGTCTTGTCTATGAAAACTGTGAGTTGCTATGCAGAGTTCCCTACGCCAGATGGCATAGCTTCTCGTCCTAGGGTCTAGACAGCATTGCTCATCTGATGGTATATGGTGTTTGCCTATCCTTAGCAAGCTATTTCATTAAGAAAATTTCTAAAAACAAAAAACTACAAAATACATTTTTACAATTTTTAAATCCTATGATTGAGAGAGAGAAGAGAGAATGGAACTGTATCATTGCTTGCATTTTGTTTTTGTTTCTGTAAAAATAGTTTTGTCTATGTTTTCTCCAACTAAAAGTAGTGTCTCAGTGTAAGCATAAGAAATAACATGTATTTGTTGGTCACATTTCTCTGTGTGTGTGTGTGTGACACAGAGAGAGAGAGAGAGAGAGATTTAACCTGTGATAGATACTATTTCAATGCTCTAAGCTAAATTGTTCTCTGAAAGCTACATATGAAGGGATAATTGGGGAACAATGTGACCTGAAAAGCTATGGGAGATTAAGCGGTAGACCTTAGGCTATCGTTACATTTGCCTTCTATGATTCTGGTGTCTAGTTCTAAAATCGTGTAATAAAGAAACGTGGTCGCTCTGAGTGCCTCTATATGATTTTACTACTAACTTTTGAAAGACTTTAAACTAAGGGCAGTTTTTGGGGGCTCTCAACTTTAATTATGCTCATAACTCTGATTTCTGCATCTATATGATAGATATGCTATAATGTTCTATTTATATTAGGAGTCTGCATTTCTCACGTTGTTTTCTCCTCACAATGGCAGGTATATTGCCGTAGGAAATGAGCCATTCCTCTCGGGTTACTCCGGTCAATTTCAATCCTATGTAATCCCTGCCCTGCAAAATTTACAGCAGTCTTTGGCTAAAGTAAATCTTGCTGGCTATGTGAAGCTAGTGGTCCCTTGCAATGCTGATGCTTATGAATCCTCCCTTCCTTCGCAAGGAACATTTCGGTCTGAGTTAACGGAAATTATGTCTCAGCTTGTTTCCTTCCTCAACTCCAATGGTTCACCTTTTGTTGTCAATATTTACCCATTTCTTAGCCTCTATGGGAGCACAGATTTCCCACAAGACTATGCATTCTTTGAAGGAAGTACCCATCCTGTTACGGATGGGCCTAATGTTTATTACAATGCATTTGATGGGAATTTTGACACTTTAGTTGCGGCCCTCAGCAAAATAGGATATGGTCAGATGCCTATAATTATTGGGGAGGTCGGTTGGCCAACTGATGGAGCTATTAGTGCAAACCTCAGTGCAGCAATGGTTTTCAACCAGGGACTCATAAATCATGTTTTAAGTAACAAAGGGACCCCTCTTAGACCTAATGCTCCTCCTATGGATATTTATCTTTTCAGCCTACTCGATGAAGGGGCAAAGAGCACACTTCCGGGAAATTTTGAAAGACACTGGGGGATTTTCTCTTTTGATGGCCAGGCTAAGTATCCACTGAACCTTGGTTTAGGAAACAGGCTACTGAAGAATGCTAAGAATGTTCAATATCTTCCATCCAGATGGTGTGTGGCAGACCCTGCAAAAGATCTGTCTAATGTGGCAAACCACCTGAGAATTGCCTGTAGTGTTGCAGATTGCTCAACACTGAATTATGGGGGATCTTGCAACGAAATTGGAGCGAAGGAAAATATCTCCTATGCATTCAACAGTTACTATCAACTTCAGAATCAAGATGCACAAAGCTGTGATTTCGATGGGCTTGGTATGGTGACGTTCCTAGATCCATCAGTTGGTGATTGCAGGTTTCTTGTTGGTGTTACTGATATTAGTTCTTCAGTCTTAGGACCTTACTGTAGATGGATTGTCATTTGGATTTTGATGCTCTGGGGGATGTGGGTCTTTCCAATGTGAAAATAAATTTACCTGGGTTTCTTAGGGTCCCATATTTTGAAACTATTAGTATTGAACATAGGTGAGATAATACTATAGTTATTTGGGTAATATTCAAAATTATTGCAGGTCATTGTTGTATGCCATAATATTATGTAGGAAACAGTGTAAACTCTTTACGTATAGAATGATTCTATCCTGAAATCACATTGACCTCAGTTTTTAGTATTGTTATCCATGTGTGCCTGGTTTCGATTTGCAGTTTGAAGTGTGAAGTGTGGAAGTGTTGTGATATTGAGACTTTGCCTTAGGCACTGTAGGCAAAGTTTGTTGTGTTGTCAGTTGTCTTTTTGAATGAAAATCGCTGAATTTTTGTATGTAATGATGATCTTCACTTTAGTAGTTTAAAAGGAAAGGTCATCCTTAAAATCAGGAATATGTTTTACTTGTATTGTCAGGTATTAAATGTTGTTAATGTATGGTGTAGTTGTTAAGGTATGGTGCAGACCATGCTTATGTGTGTAAGACTTTTGCTATAAATAGTAACTTTTGCTAATGAAATAGGCATGTTAGAATTTTCTCTTTTGTTAATATACTCTTTAGGTTAACAAATGGTGTTAGAGTTGTATATGATCTTAAAGGGACTGTAAATTTGGGTGCAAGGATGGTGTGAGTGGTATGAGGCTATCTGATTTGAGTGTAAACACTTGTAAGAGTGAGTGTAAACATTTGTGTGAGTGAGAATGGATGCTATTGCTCCTAATCCAATGTTTATAGGAAGAATTACCAATTGTGGATAGTGAAAATGGCACCATCTCAAGTCTTTGGGTCTTTGGAAGGCTGTAAAAACAGGTCTGGATTCTCCACCTCTTAGGACAAATCCTAACATTGCTCAAATGAAGCATCCACCTTTCAGGGCAATCCCACCATTGCTCAAATGAAGCAACATGAGGAGGAGTTACCGAAGAAGGATAAGGCACTTACTGTCTTGCATTCTGCCTTACCTAATGGAGTTTTCATTGGGATCATGGCCCTTGAATCTGCGAAGGAAGTGTGGGATAAGTTAAAGGAAGGGAACGCGGGTAGTGAGAGTGTGAAAACAGTAAGATTATTGACTCTCAAAAGACAGGTTGAAATGCTGAAAATAAAGGAAGTTGAAATTGTTAGAGAGTTCCTCATAGGTGATGGAGTTGGTGAACCAAATGAGATTGTTCGATGAAGTCTTTGAGGAGTATAAGATTGTTAAGAAAGTATTGATGAGTCTTCAAGAAAATTTGAAGCTAAAGTGTCAGCAATTAAAGAGTCCTATGACCTTAAAAGGCTAATAGTTGTTGAGCTAATAAGCAAGTTGCAAGTGCAAGAACAGAGAAGCTCTATGCGATTCGAGAGTTAGGTTGAAGGAGCTTTTCAGGAAAATGTTAATCTCAAAGGATCAACATCTAGAGGGTGAGCATTCAGTTCAAATCGAACTGATTCAAATTCAATTATCGAAATTGGTACTTTTTAAATTGAATCAAACCGAATTATATATAGTACCAAATCAAACCAATTTGATCTGGTTTTTTTATTTGCGCTGCTTTAAGGCCAATATTATTGGTCCTTTTTTTTTTTTTTTATCAAACTCAATTTCATTGGACTTTCTTTACTGATTGAGCATTCTTTACATTTCATTTGACTAAATTTTATTTATTTTTTTATTATAAAAATTTTTATTTGAAAACACAAACTAGTAAAAAATAAATTTTCATCTTAAAAATAAAATAAAATTTTGACAACAAAATCCTAATAATAATAATAATTCCAAGACAAATAAATATTATACATCTTACAGTATAATAATAATAATAATAATAAAGTTCCAAGACAAATAAATATTATAAATCTTACATAATGTTTTTAACATAACAAAATATTACAAGTTCAAATGTTATAGCTAATACTTAATATGTTATCAATCCACTATCTCCACCACCTATTCTATCACCATCTCCACTACCTACATAACAATAAAATCATAATAAATATAAAATTTTACAAGGCCAGACATGTTGCCAAAAAATTAACAATATTCTTAATATAGGATTTAGATCAATTACATCATATATTATTTATATTTTAGTTACTTCATCTGTAATATATTAAGAATGACAAAAAAATATTAGTCCAAATATTATTATTATGCACTGGTACTATATTTTAAATTGCAAATAACAAAAATAAAATTCTAGCTACAAAATTAGGTTAGATGATTGTACAAGAAAATAAAAATATTCTCACTCTAATTTTAGTCATCGAATGAATTCTTATTGGTGTAACTTAGATCCACATTTGTCAAATTTGAAAAATTTAAAAGTAAATTATAGTAAGTTAAATACGCTGACTCTCTGGGTTTTACCCTATTATACTATTTAGTCCATTATTTTTAAAAATTATACTAAAACGTCCCTCTCTTGACTCGTTAAATTGTTTGATCCTTTCATTAATATTAAAATACTTTTTCTATTAGTCAACAAATTAATCTAAAAATTATTGAAACACCTAATTACCCTTATCTTCTCCTTCAACTAAACTCTCTTAAATTTCATCTCTCTCTCAATTTTCATCTCTTCATCGCCTACATATTTACTATCATCATTAGCAAAACCAAACTCATAACCATCACCATTTATACTAAACCACAACAAAAGCAAACCCATATGCTATCTTCTTAACTTTCCTCTTTCTTAACATAAAAATAAGATTTCAATTTACTGCACCTACTTTTTGCGCAAGATGTGGGAGACCGGACAACTCTTAACACTCCATGATTGTAAATTCATGTTCAAACCTATATCTTCTTCTCATTCCCTTTCTTTTTCTGGTCCCCTTTTCTACAAATTCATAAAGCTAGAAAAGGAACCATACAAATGCCACCTTGGGGTTGCAGAATCATTCAACATGGATAAGCATGACTTCGTTTGTCGACATTTATACTTGGATCGTCGGCAGTGTTCAAGTTCCAAATGAGCAACGTGCAGACATGGATCGTCAGCAAATGCGTTCATTAACCCTTTTTGTTTTTGATTTCGTGAATTGATCTTGTGAATCGATTTTTGAGATTCATGTTTCTTTTCCCATCTTCACGTTTTTGTTTTGTCCATCTTAACATTTTGAAGTTTCTTGATCTTTCTTTTTTATTATTTTTTGGGTTTTGATTCTGATTTTATGGATTTTGATTTTGTTTGTTTTTTACTGAAACGATGAATTTAGATTTTTTGGGTTTTGATTTTGGGCTGTTCTAGGAATGATGAATTTGACATATTAGGTCTTTGATATTGATTTTTTGGTCAATTTGTTGTGTTTGTGTTTTATTTAGTCTAAAATAATTGTGTTTGATTTTATTGATTTGGTGTTTGTGCTTGGTTTAAATTACAATTTTGATTTAGAATGAAGGGCATTATAGTCATTTTAGAATAATA
This sequence comes from Omphalea diandra, assembly GCA_949677035.1. Taxonomy (NCBI): domain Eukaryota; kingdom Viridiplantae; phylum Streptophyta; class Magnoliopsida; order Malpighiales; family Euphorbiaceae; genus Omphalea; species Omphalea diandra. Next base: position 98,988 of record CATIWR010056647.1, on the reverse strand, counting down.
TAACATAAAATTTGATAGAAGGAAGAAAAAGTTAACAGAATCAAAAGACAGGGACATTTCAGTATAATTTTTAAAAATGAAAGATTAAATAGTATAATAGAATAAAACCCAGGGGTCCACGTTTTTAACCCATTATAATATCAGTCAAATGCAAGCTACAATTACATATAAATATAAATATAATCAAAATAAGGTTTTAACTAACGATCTTCAAGTTTCTCTAGATAAGCCAAATCTTCTTTAATGGATATTGATTCATGTGAAGACTACATTCAATCTTGCATACAAATGAAAGCTTGTGTTATTTTAAGAATGAGAGAACTCCTAAATTCATCAAGAACTCTTCCTTCAGTGGATTCTAATGCAATAGATAGATATAAGGATAGCCAACACATCTTGAACCAATATTGAAAGAATAGGAAATCTACTTGCATTAAGTTTTCCCACTTTAAAATATCAAAATTCTCCTCATCCTTTAAATTCATAACTTTCTCATTCATATAGTACTCAAGGTCTAATAAAGAATTTGAAGCTCCATTCTTTATTATTTTCTTTTTAAATTCATTCCCCAAATGAAATCTAGTTTTTCTCATTCATTCACTTTGACTTTGAGTTGCTTTAGTTGAAAGAACATTTTCATTTACATAAATTGTTTCAGGATGTAAGAGCTTTTTATATTCTTCAAACAACTTAAATAGAGCATCTCTTATTTTCTTTCCTAATTCAACACTTATTTTTTCACCATATACTTTACCAAGAGCAAAATTCATGAACTCTAACTCATTTCATGGGTCAATAATAACCGTTATAAATATAAGTTTGTTCATTTTATCTAAATGTCCCCAGTATTTGTCAAATTTACTCGTCATTTTCTCATCCATAAATTTTAACTCTAAATCATCACTAATTTTCCATGATTGCAACATTCAATGAACTACACTAATCTCAAGAATGAAATTATTACATGTAGCATATAAAGGTTTAGAAATTTTCAGTATAAGATCATAAAATTACCTACCAACTCTAACATTTCTCAAACATTTTCCCAATCTAAAGAATTAGGTACCCCACCACTCCTATCTTCATGAAGAAGATTAATAGCAAAAAATGGATTTGATTTGGAAAGCTTTCAAATGCATTTTCAAATTTTTGTTACATTTAACATTAGATAGGTGGAATTCTACCTAATAGGTGCATCTAAAATAACCAAGCTCTTGCTTTCTATCTTTTCAACATCATAGCATTCTTTGAATTTTTGCATTCGAGTAGGGGATAGTCGCACATATCTCATTACTTCTCAAACTTCTTTTAACCATCCTCAACCACTAAATCAATAATATAGGCAATACATCTCATGTAAAGATAATTGCCTTTTGCAATACTAGACCCCCCTAAACTAATTAATTTCCTCTTTAAATATCTGATGGCTATATTATTTGAACTAGCATTGTTGATTGTGATTGTAAATACCTTGATATTACCCCAATCAAGTACATAAGACACAATTTCCATACCAATAGACTCTCCTTTATGGCTACTAATTCTGCCATCGCTCGAGGCTACAAATGGGCTTGTAGATCTGGTTTAGGAAGCATGGAGCCCATGGTGGTAGGCATTGGCTTCCATGCCAAACCGTTTGGTGGCGTCTTATATGGCTTCATTGACTGGATCAATGATGTCATTACAAATTGCTCTGTCTGCTTGTGTTTTTGAGCCAGCTGAGACCACCCATGTGAGTTCCCTACTACTTTACGTTTATTGTATCTTAATTGCATTGTCAATTATGCTTCTGAAATATCTCTCTTCCTTCTTTTGCAAATTTTGTGTGTTTAGGCGGAGGCCCTGGTCGACCTGATCACCGCCCTGAAGAGGACCAAATGCACCAAGCTCCATGCAAGTTAATGAGACACAACATAAAGAAAGGAATAATAATGTATGTATATATGTTCATGATTAGTATTTTATGTGCTTTATGTCCTGAACATCTTAACCCTCATGTTTCTTTGTAGGCGATAATCCATTGCCAGAGTCGCAAGATTAAGGAGAGGGATCAACAGATTGTAATGACAGAGATACAGATAAAGTGTCTTACTGAGATGGCTATAAAGCACAAGTATATGGACACGGAAGATGAGGCCACAGTTTCAAAGGCGACTTCTTCTAAGAGTAAAGGCAACTAATAGTGGAGACCCTGACTCCCTTCCCTTTCTAGCAGGACATTTTCCCTTTTCCTCTTCATTCCAGTACAACACATTTAGTATATATTTACACAGTTGTAAAATTTATTAGGTGATTTGAAAGCCCTTCTTTTTGGATGCTTGCTTGAGATATACTAGGGCGAACTGAGGTGGTATTGCCTCTAATTTTTGTCAAACTTTAATATTTTGTCTGGTAATAAAAAAATTCAACTTTTTTATTATGCCTCTCAAACACGCGTTGTTGCTTTTTCTTACTCATATGTTTCATAGAATAGATACCCGAGCCATCCCTAACCTAAAAATTGAAGGAAGGCTATCTCATTTTGCGTATGAGATTTAGGGATGTACAACATAGTTAGAGGGCTATACAACCCTATAATTATGGGTTGTATAGTTTGAAGGTTGTATAACCTTGGTAAGGGTTGTACAACCCTTGGGTCTAAGCCTTTACTATAAGTAACCTGTTTCAAACTTTTCTCCTTCATTTGCTTCTTCCAACTCCTCAAACATGTCTAGAACTTTCCTAAGGTCTCTCCCACCCTAGCTTTGGCCTGACCTACCATGGGTGGACCTTTCAACTCTACACTACCTTTCTTCTATTTAACTTGACCTACATTTTTTAAAGGTAGTTTGTAACTTATAGGACACCACTGCTCATACTTTCCACTTTGGAGATATAGAGATCTGCCTTTTGCTAAAGGAGTTTGGTGTTATTCTTGACTATCACTTCATAGTTGTAAATCGAATTGCACTACCTCAGCTGAACTACCTATATCTCAGGAAGATGGAAGCTCTATTTGACTTGCGATATAAGGATGTCACCCAATACACATTGGGCTAGAAGAAGATTTTCATGGCCCCTTTTATGATTCTTTTTCCTTCTAGAAGGTCATGCTTGAGTTGTTCGGGCTCACATCATAGTTGTTATTCTAATGGGTGAGTATATGTCGAGGAAGGACGATGGCTAGATTGATCTACAGATCCTTCCACTCTTATAGGGGACTGAGTTATGGAGGACTCTGGTGCCAATGACTTTGGGTGAGACTATTGTAGGGCTTGACAGAGTGACTTTAGGGTCAATGATTCCTTCACACAGAGTACACTATTGCTTCAGGTATGAATTTTTCTTATAGCCTATTCTCCTTTCTTTCCATTCCTTTTCCTTTCTTCTTGTTTCTTTTTTTTGCATTTTTTTACTACCCTAACTTTTGCTTGGATTGTCCTTATAGATTTTCAATCCAATGAGCTATTTAATTTGCTTAGGTCACCCTTTTAGGTTTTCAACCTAATGAGAATTTTTCTTTTTCTTTTTTCTCTTTTTTTTTTTTCTCTTTTTTTAGATATGGTTGCAAAAGAGGCTAGGCTACTAGTTGCCTTGACTATGGATACAAGACTTTACCATCCACAACATCATTCAAATTGCCGCCTGACTAGACCAACCACTATTAAAGCCAAATGGGCTAAATGGATGTCCTATGTCAGTATTACTGATATTTGTTGGAGTTCTTCCTGGTGGAACTTATTGTGTGTCACTTTGTAGACTTACAGAGGTTGTATCATCCTCCCTACCTTGGCTTCAGGCACATTTATGATCATGCTCACGTGCATCATCAATTCAGTGCCCTTAGTTCGAGGTGTAACTCCTCCCTTCAATCATTGAGGGTATTTTGACCTGGTGCTTCCTAGACAGGGTTGAGACCACTTAAACTAGTAGCTACATCTATGATTTCTACACTAGTAAAGACTTTTAGCTTGACAATGATGCAGACTACATGGCATGGTTGCACGACCTTTAGTGCTACAAGCATCACATTAACAAATTGTAAAAACTTTCTTATATTTAGTTCTAATTTTAAGACATGTATAATTGAATTTATTCTAATTATGCAAATGTATTTCTCTCAAATATTATGCTTAACACGAATCATTTACATTTTGCACATTACACATTAATTGAATGCATGACTTATATATTTAACATTAACACACTAAATCTTCTAATTATTTTGCTCAATGACTCTGTCTTGTTGACTCTTTGCCCGTTCATCCCTCCTTCTCTGTGGTCGTCCTATTGTCCTATCAATGGTCCCCTAGTAATCAGTCACATTCTCTAAACTTTTACTGTTTTACCCATATTATTTTATATTTTATGCTCTAACTTTTGCTTAAGCTACCTTTCAAGTTTTTGACTTAGCGAGCTTTTCTCCTTTTTTTTCCTCTTTTCCTTTTTTTCATTATTTATTTATGCCCTAATTTTTGCCTAAGCTGCCCTCTAGGTGTTCAACTTAGCAGGCTATTTTCACTTTTTTCACACTTCATATGAAATGCTTCTTTAACTGGTCCAAATTTACCAGTTCGGTGAATTCATCCCCGTCTGTATCTGTGAACTTCATTGCTCCACCTGAATATATTTTGTGGATCACGTAGGGGCCTTCCTAATTTGGCTTGAATTTTCCCTAAGGATCTTAAGCCTGTGTCCGAACTACCTTTAGTACTAGATCATCAACTTTTATTACACTTAGCTTAACCTTATTGTTGAATGAGTGGGCTATACTAGCTTGATATAGTTGGATGTGATACAGAGCCTTAATCCTTCTTTCATCAAGTAAAGCCAACTATTCAAATCTATATCTTGTCCATTAGTACTCAGGGATGTCAGATTCAGTTAATACCAGTAAAGACTTCACTTTTATTTTGATTGGCAGTACTACCTTTATCCCACACACTAAAGAGTATAGAGTCATCCCAATCAATATGCTTCTCATAGTTCAATAGCCCCACAAGGCAAAAGATAATTTCTCAAACCAGTCTTTTAATGTGTCGACTATCTTGGCAAAGATGTTTTTGATATAACTTATTTATCGTTTCCACTACTTCATTAGCTTGTGATATGTAAGGTGATGATTTGTGATGGATCACCCCATATTTTCTTAACATAACCTTGACCTTCTGCCTAGAAATTGACCCCATTATCTGCAATAATATGGTGCGGCAAACTATAGTAGCATATTAGGTTCTTTTTATTGAATCACATCATCTACTTTGCCCTCAGCTTACCAAAAGCTTCAGCCTCTACCAATTTTGAGAAGTAATCCATTGTTACTACGATGTACTTATGCCCTATGGTAGAAGCCGGTTTGACTTCCTCGATTATATTAATGCCCCATGCTATAAATGGCCAAGCTGAGGTCAAATTTTACAACTTTGTCAATGGCAAATGACGAAGGCTATTGTGAATCTGACATTCATGATAACTCTAAACTTTCTAAATACAATCATGCTCCATAGTAGTCTAGTAGTATTCCAATGTCATCATTTTCTTTGTCAATATTTTCCCGTTCATATGAGAGCCATATACTCCTATGTGCACCTCTTCCATAACTTTATGGGCCACTCCCTTAGTCAAGAATTACAAATGACCCATCAGGTATTCTCTAATACATTACCTATTTGTATACCAGAAATTTGTGAAGACAGGTTCTAGATCACGTCTTTATCTTTCTTCATAACCCCTTTTGGGTAATCACCATCTTCTAAGTACCTTTGTATATTGAAATATCAGGGGTGATTTTCCACTGACACATATATCACACCTGCACCCATATAACAAGTGTCCTAAACTGAAGTGTGATAAGTGGCTTCATAGGCATTACCTTAGGCCTTCCCAAATAGAGACCAAAGTGGCCAAGCCATTAACCATTGCATTTTCTTCTCTTGGCAGGTGATGGAATGTGACCCTGTGAAAGTTCTGTACCAACCCTTTTAGATGCTCCAAGTATGGGGCTATATGTTCTTTCAGCTCCCACTCATCTGTTATTTGTGAAATGACCAACTATAAATCACCAAACATCTCTATTGCCTTGAACTTAAGGTTCGATTGCTCCTAACCTCTCATTTGGAAACTGGGGAGTTTTAGACTTTTCTTTTTCCTCAATGGGTTGTTGTGCCAAATACTCTGAGATTGTCCATCCTTTGATCACCTTTTTAGCTATATACTTAATGTCAAATTTAGTTAACATGATCAACCACTTTGCTAACCTTCCTGTTAGGGAGGGGTTCTTGTGGAGAAATCTAATTGGGTCTAGCTTTCAGATCACCTCCATCGAGTACTATTAAAAGTAATGCCTCAACTTTTTTGTTGCCTAGACTAGTACTAGACAAGTCTTCTCACTTAATTGTACTTTTTTTCATAAGACAAAAACTTATTATTGAGCTAATATACAGTGTGCTCACTCCTTACTTCATCTTCTTAAGCTAACATTGCACCTATAGAACTATCACTAGCACTAGACAAGTCTTCTCACCTAATTGTACTTCTTTTCATAAGAAAAAAACTTATTGTTGAGCTAATATACAGTGTGCTCACTCCTTACTTCATCTTCTTAAGCTAACATTGCACCTATAGAACTATCCACCATTGATAGATACAAAGTTAAAGGTCTTTTAGGCCTTGGTGGCTTTAACACTGACGGGTTAGTCAGAAACTCTTTTTTTCTTTTCAAAGGCCTTTTGACATTACTCATTCTATTCCATTGGCTAATTCTTCCTTAGCAACTTCAAAATGAGTTCATAGATAGGGGTCAATCTTGCTATGAACCGATTGATATACTATAAATAACGTTACAAACCTTATACTTCCTTTTGTGCCTTAAGTGTAGGCATTTTCTGAATAGCCTTTACCTTATCTAAACCCACTTTGATTCCCTTCTTGCTGACTATATGTCTCAAAAGCTTAATAAAGGTGGCCTCGAACATGCACCTATTAGGATTTAGTCTTAAATTGTATTCATCAACTCTCTTTAGAAACTTTTCCTAAAGCTTTAAAGTGGCTTTCCCTAGTCTTCGATTTCACCATCGTATCATCCATATACACCTTCACCTTTTTGTGGATCAAGTCATACAGTAGGGTAGTTGTCATTTGCTGATATGTTGCTCCTGTATTCTTTAACCCAAATGACATCACTTTGTAGCAATATGTCCCCCAATCTATAATAAAAGTTATCTTTAACTTATCCATGTTGACTATGAGAATTTGGTTAAATCCATGAAGGAATGCATGACACAAGTCGCATGTTGTTAACTAGTAAATATATGTGTGGTAAAGGAAAATCATCCATGGGCACATTTTGTTCAAACCCCTGTAGTCGACATACATTCTCACCCTTCCATCCTTCTTTGGTACTAATACTATATTGGCCAACCATTTAGGGTAATCCACCACCTTCATGAACTTGGCATTAAACTGCTTAAACACTTTTTCTTTGACCAAGTAGGCCCACTTGGGTCTCATCTTTTATAGTTTCTATTTTACTAGCTTCATGTGTGGGTAGGTCACGATCTTGTGTTCCGCAATCCGCAAATTGACCCCCGATATGTCTTCATATGTCTAAACGAAGACCATATGATATTTCTTGAGTAATTACTCAAACTTCCTTCCCTCTTCTAGCATGACATCACTAATAATGAGTAAGATTTTTGAATTTCCTATATGCTAAGGTTAAATGCAATGGTATGCACAAAATTAATGTTAAATATGCTCATGAAATGATGCATGTTATGTACACTACCATAAGAAACACATCACATAAGTAAGCAAACTTGTCATTCATTGCCTTAAACTTAGAAAGAAATACACTATCATCCTCAAACAGACTGAAAACAAAAACATCAGTAGCATCTAGAAAGATATCTTCCTTCATTGGAGTAGTAAGGGTTTCGTCTTTTGATATTTTCTCCTCATTTTTTCCCTCACTAGTCGAAATGTATATGTCATCACCTAGTGTAGCACCTATTTTATTCTCATTCTTTGTTCCATCCTTCGTCCCTGTGATAGCCTTAACAACCCATTCAAAAGCTTGCTTCATCTGATCATCTGTCAACTTAACCTTTAGAAAATCTGCCCAAAAGGTTACACTTTCCACTATAATTGGCTTAATCCTCATTAAGTGACCTTGCATTTCCTTACCAGCCACTTCCTTAATGGAATTCACAATCATGCTTTCAATATCCTCCAACTTTATCCCAATGTAAGCAACTTTAGTGAACCTGCATGACCTTGTGTACTCCCATTCTGGATCGACAGAGGGTGTGTTCTATTTCAACAAGTTAGGCTCTCTCTTTACATAGTCTTCTCATGTGGGTTAAAACTCGCATTCCAACATATACTATTCAGCTTGTGCGACAAAGATTTTCTTTTTGTCCTTCTATAAACATGTGGTTTAAGGCCTGTACAAGACTATAGATTGCCCTAGCTTTTGCTTATTTTAACCCACTGTGGCCTACTTACCCTTTTCCTTTTTCCTTTTCTTACCATTTCCCTCTTCTGATAAGTCTTAATAATTGTTATTACATTGTTCATCAATATCCAACTGAAAGGAGGCCTACTCAAGTTTGTCCATATCATTGCCTAATAACTTCCCACTCTGAGTGATTCCTTAATCCATTTTTCTAATGAATTTGCCTTCTTTCACAAAGAAATTCAATAGTAGCCTACGAAAATCCCTCACTTTTTATTTTGATCCTTCACCACGGTACCTCAATCCTTTCTTGATGGTTTATGTAGAAATCTCTATAAACTCTGATATACATGTAGAATTATTTCTTAGCCCCTATTCTAGCAGAAAGTTTATATTCTTCATGATCTCCATCACTCTCGAATCAAACCATTTATCAAAAACTCCAGCAATATGAAAGCCTCAGAAAGTGGAACTACCACACATAAAACTGACACAATTTCCCTAACTTTTGCACAAATGGTCACAATTTCACCTTTGTAAGGAATCTTAACCTTCTAATGAATGGTTGAAGGCATACCACCATACCATGGTCTCCCCAATAAAAGCGAGAAAGTAATCAGAATGTCCACGACTATAAACTCCATCATAGCCTCAACCACACCTATCTTCAACATAATAATGTATACACCTGCAGCTGGCCTCCTACTATCATCCTAGGCCTAAATGACACTATTAAAAGCCTTCAAGTCTTTCTCAAATAACCCAAACTTATGTAATAACTTTATAGGATAGATATTAATCCTGAAACCATCATCTACCATCACATAAGGTATACGACTTCCCTTCACTTTAGCTCGGATAAACAGGGCCAAATTATGATCTCTTCCTTTTAGGGATGAATCCTCATTTGAAAAAATAATTTTTTCTTATGAATCACCAATGCAACAACATCTTTTGAATAGCTCACTAGAAATAATGAAGTTATATAAAGCCTTCACCATAGCTTTCTTATGTTTTTGAAACAGTGATAAATAACTCTCATATACTGACCTGAGCAGATATCTTCTTTAACTACTTCAATATAGGGTTGTCTCCCTTTTTCTCTTTTGAAACAAGTTTGTCTGCCCCTTTTTCTACCCTTAGTTCCTTGGGAGCTTCTCTGTCAGGGTAATACATCCTACTGCAAGTCACATAGGTCACTTGTTCAACCTCCTTCTCTCTATCACTTTCCTTCCATATTTGAATCATTCTCTTTCGTCACGCCTTTTCTAACTCCTAATTAGAACTCACTCAGGGGTTAATAGTGCAATAACTAGAGTCCTTTTTACAATCTCCTAGATGGTGGTGACAATAATCTCCTTGGGAATTCTAAAATCTATCATAAACATCTCTTGATTTGAGGGAGAAACATTATGATAGTTTGGAAGAGGGTTCCCTCAGATGCTAGGCCTCTAAAAATTTGGTGGAATAATCATTTTATTGTCGAAAATATCTTGAATCTTATGCCTCATTCTATAATAGTTATTAGTGTTGTGACCCACTCCTTAATGAAAAGCACAATAAGCATTGGTGTCATATCCCCTAGGCAACAGATTAAGAGGTGATCTCGGTGCTAAAGGCTTCAGCACTTTCTTCTTTTACAACCTTTAAAATGCCTTAGACAAAGGCATCCCTGAATCTATAAATTGTCTGGGTGCCTTACTTCATTAGCATCAACCATTTTGATCCCTTCTACTTAGGGCAAAGATGGGGTGCTTCTTCTTCCCCATACTCTCTTTTTTACTTATATTATAACTCTTCAGCTTGTAGGCCTGCTTCTTGAAGGTCTTTAAAGTTCTTGACCAACATTTCTCTAATTTTAGTGCTAATATATGATAAAGACCTATTCACAATCATTCTAACCTACTCTCTCTTAGTAGGCCTTATAGTTGCTTCTGACGCCATCTTCTTCCATCTCTTAATATAATCATTGAAGCTCTTACTGGTCTTATTCTTCAAAGATTCCAAGTCTTGCAATGTGTCTTCTAAATCTGAACTATAAGCGTAGTGCCTTTCAAAAGCTTTTGTCAGCTCTTTCCAATCTTTCCTGATGGTCTTTGGCTAGTTGAAGTACCATGTCTTAACAGATCCTTCCAACGATAATTTGAAGAGCTCCAACATTGTGTGAGTTAGTAACCTAGATGCTTTCATGACAAACACATATGAATGGACATGATTCTTTGCATTTTGAGTTCCTGTGAACTTTGACAGCTCAGTATGTGAAAATTAGCTGGCAGTTTCTTAGGCTTATGAGCAAGAAATTCTTTAATGTATGTTCCCTTCTCTAAACCTTTAGTACCCAAGGCTTTTTGCATTTTCTCCAATTGTTTAGAAAAGTCATTAAATTGAGTACTCTCTTTCCTGACTTTCATAGCCTTATCAAAGACAATTGTGGCATTACCTATGTCCTTAGCAATTTTGCTCTCATGATATTCCTTCATCCCAAATAAGCAATCATCGATCACCATATGTTAAGGGGCTTCCATGGGTGTTGTCCCCTTGTTAGCTCTATTGGTAGCTGCATCTCTTTTTGTTTAGAATCTTATTAACCTTCTTGTTCACTTCTTTAACAATCCTTTCTTTTATCTTGTAGTTTAAGTCAGCCATTAGCCTTTCCAAAACTTTAAGTGGTATGTGTGGTTCCATGAATGGACCAGCTTTTTGACTTAGACTCAGTGTCTTACATTCCTAACAAGTTGATTGTCTCTTCTCTTCTATGAGGGCTTAGATGGAGCTATGATGGATGCAAGATAAGGGTTATCAGTATGATGCATAAGCAAGTAATCGACGCATGATATGCATATGTTATTTTGCATAAAATCCTTCTAACCTTATTTCTTCTACACACGATGTGTAATGACTTTTTCCTAAATGGAGTCTCATTCTTACCAATAAGAGGGTAGAGAATGTACACGCAGTCACTTCAGACCAAGGAGAGTTAAAATCTCGAAAGAACAAATACAAAAGAACTAAACCCAAAATAAGAATGTTTTTACATTAATTATGGAAACACATATGTAGAATATGAAAAAGCTCCTTATACAAAGTGGATGACACATTTACATGGGAATCTTATGCAATGAAAGGAAAGGGGAATACACAAATATTTACAAACGAGGGATAGTTACAATAGAGAAAGATGAGATCATAATTAGTTCTTACATTAAGGGTATCAAACCATATTCTTTGAGGGTTCTAACTCTCCTTTGAAGAAAATGCAAACAAGTGGGGTACCTTATTCCAAAGTACTATTAGCTCCTACATGTGCTTAGTGGTTGAAAGGGTTATTAGTGTTGATGTCTTCCATAAGCTTGAGGGGCGTCTGTCGTGATTCCTCATTCTATATACTCGAAGGTCTTAGGCTCATGAGTGATGAAACCTCGTCCCCATCTCTTAAGCCCGAATGGCGTTTAAATAACAAGTTTGAAGAACCATAAGTTTATCTAAGGGCACCTAGTTCTTATGGTGAAGTGTGAAGACTACATAAATGTAATAGACTATATTAATAACAGGTTTCAAACATTAAAAGTGAACCAGAAATTGAATGTGAAGTCAATTTTGAGTCCCCAGTAAAGTTGCCACTGTGAGTGCCTCAATTTTTGTGATTGCGCTCGAACGAGTGTACTTTTGCTTATAACTCCTACCTTTTATCGATCATCGAGGGATTAAGAGGATGAGGGGTCATAAATTGATAATAACCCTTAGTCATGGCACGCGATTTGGATCAACAAGGAATCCTTAAGGCTTCACGTTAGATAAAAGCCCATTTTCTAAAGTAGTGGCCCTCGGGGACCAAGGTCTAACAACATATTGGTATCATCCCTAAATGCAATATGGAGTTGCTACCCGGCTTTGGTCGAGACAAAAATTTAGGGAAGGCAAAATCTAAACCTATTCTAAGACAATTAAAAGGCCCATTTTATCTTCACGCCCATCGGAGATCAGGTTTGAAAATTGGGTACAGCTTAGGGAAGGGGTTAGACACCTCTAAATAGCCTAGATATTGGGATTCAATTTTTGAGCATTTTTTGTTTTCTTTTAATGATTTAACTGAGTTTTTTATTAGTCCAATTAATGCCCCTAATCATACATCTAAACATGGTTCAATTAAAAAATTAAATAATTAATCAATGGGGGAGGGGATCATGCATCATAGCATTGGGACTTAATGCATCCATCATCTACTCATTCACACACATGACCATCCATAATAGGGAGGGAGTCATGCATCATGGTATGGGGTAAGCATGCATAGACATCCATCCACATAAATAATATTCAAGAGGGGAAATGGTTGAGACCAAGTTCATGGTCTAATCCCTAACAATCACACCTACACACAAGAAGAAAAAATAAGTTAGCAATAAATCAACATGGAGATAAATATCAAAAGAAATCTAAGTAAATAAAGAAAGGAGAGCAAGGTCTATAATTATCACCATACCATGTCCCCATAGTAAAGGTACCTAGCATGTATCTAAGTCCAAGATAATACATTCAATCATCACTAGCCAGAATGTATAACTCCTAACACACATACACAAATAAATTAATCATGGATAGAAGAAAGAAAATGAACACACACATACGCATGCTAAGCATTTAGAGGATATTGAATAGCCTTGGGCAAAGCTTTACTCAAATGTGATAAAACACTTTAGATAGAGTACAACATGGTAGTAGTTGGAATGTCCATATCAAATGACATAATCAAAACCTTAGAACACATTATCTACTTGACCACACATGGATTCTTACACAAAAAGGGGTATTAAGGTTAAGGGAAACTGAAGTTCCTCTCTTAATTATCCTCTAAAGGTGTCAAAAATAGAACCGAAAACAAAACTTAGAAATCAAAGAAAATAGAAACGCATAGCATTCAATCAAGGCATCAGAGAACTATAAAATACTATTCATATGACTATTATGCATTCTAACACCAAAAAGGATTACCAAGGTCTAAGGACACTTGAGTTTCTCTCTTGATTATCACTTAAAGGTGTCAAAAATAGAACAAAATACTTAACTTAAATTTCAAAGAAACAAGTAAAACACATAGGCATTTTGAGTGAGAAAAGCAAAGAAAACTATTTGGAAAGCTAACCAAAACTCCTTTTGAAGTGAATAGGTGTCTTAGGCCATATAGCCTCATCCTATTCTATCATTGGAGTCATTAGACATCATAAAAAAATACACCTAAATTAAAGAATTTGAAGGAAATGAGAAGAGAGTTTTCTGCTAACTGCCAAGAAACATGGGTTATATAGCCTATTAACAAGGTTGTACAACCCTCATTTTCTAGGTTTCACAAGTAGAAAATGAGAAAGAAGGGGGAGAAATAGAATGGGTAGAGGGGTTCTTAAGTATGTTTTAGTGAGATCTTTACCCCCAAAAGCATATATTCCAATAGATATCCTCCAATATTACTTAGGGAATGTACAAGAACAAGGGGAAATGGTTTAGTTCTACCTGGGAGAAAATGAAGCAAATTAGGGCTTTAGTTTTCTAAGTATGATAGTGTATGAGAATTGATTTTGAAAAAAGTTTGGTTAGGATTTCCAAAAGCCTCCCCATTCTCTTCAAAATGAGGAGTATTTATATGTGTTGGATGGGTGCATAGTACCAAGAATAGGCTTGGATGCACCATGCATGTATATAATCATAGAGAAAAGGAGTGTTATACTAGAATTATGGTTTGCACATGGGCTGTACAACCAAGAATGGGTTGTACATCCCTTTGTTAAGGTTGTACAACCTTAAGGTTTAGTGGGGGACCACTTCTAGAAAGTACCATGAGTTAGGGTTTTAGCAATGCTATACAGCCTTGAATTAAAGGTTGTGCAGCCTTGAATTGTAAGTTGTACTACCGTCAAGGCTTACTGGCAGCCTTAGGCTAGGCTTGGACTTGGTTTTGAACTTCTCCAAGGTTTCTTAGGCTTTTCATCCCTTACTTTAAGTAATTCCCCTTTGTATTCTAGTAATTTGATTCAATGATTTTCATCATTGGGCTTTGTATCTAAGGGTCCAAAATTTGATGCCCATAAATAGGTAATTGTGGTTATCCAAATCAAAACATTTGATGACATTTTTTACCACATAACAAAACATGATGCTGGCCACAAACCATTTTCACCCCATAATCATCGTTGTTGCAATACTATTACCTTTATTACAATAAGTAAGGATAACAAATATATAATTAGAATAATAATGCATAATCAATTATTATAATGGTCAGACAAGAATAAAAAATGAACAAGATTAAAAAATGTAGCAGATTCTAGAAGCAACAATTGCTTAGCAAAAGCGAGAATATTTTTTAGCTTAGTTATAAATATGCATTATTACTAAACATATAAAGACAATAATTTCATCAACTAAACCTATATAATAAGCTTGCTCAAAGGACTTTAAGTTGAGTTAAGTAATTATTTTAGGGTTCTTCACACTCTCTATGTTGGATTAATTACTTAACAAATTTAACTGAAGATGTTGCAAGCCTAAGAGTATTAAACCAAGCGTAATCTTATATAATAGTTACACACCTATAAATAGTACATTTTACACATAAGGAAGTTATTGAATCAAGATTAAAAGTGCATGAAAGCAAAAAGGGTTACTTGTTATAACATGTTTCCCACCACGTCTCACTTGTTTTCATACATATGATTGCATGCATTCCATTTTGTCTTTATGGATAATTAGAGAGAATCTGTAAAGAAGGTTAATCATCACCCATAATGACAACACCATTCAAGAAATGTGAATTTGAATTACAACTACTAAGATATTTTTAGTCTATTACACTTGCATAGAATTTAACTTTCATACACAAAAAATTCTCTATTATAATGATCAGTACTAGTATATTTAAGAAATTGCCTATATAGTGTCATGTATGATCACTAAAAGATTACTTGCTTTTTCTATCACCAATAGCAACAAAATGATCTAAGTACTTTGACTTAAGTGAAGTAAAAGGAGGAAAGGCAATGACACTTAAGGTTTCACTATATTTAGATGGGTTGTATATAGCAAGGAAGGATAATGGAATTGTGAAGACAAAAAGACCTACTTTTCTCAAAGAAAGCAACAAGCAAGCATGTTCAATTTACTAATAAAAGAAAGTGATAACAAATAAAAGAAATTAATTTGTTACTAAAAGAACAAGCTAGTATTGGCAGATGTTGAGGATGAGGATGAGAGGGAACTAATGATGATGAGGATGAGGGCAGCATGAAGAAGTAGATAGATAGATAGATAGATAGATAGATAGATAGAGAGAGAGAGAGAGAGAGAGAGAGAGAGAGAGAGAGAGAGAGAGAGAGAGAGGTGAGGGATTTAAGAAATGAAGAAGAATGATTAAGGTTTTTGTTTTACTATTGTTAATCAAAATGATGTAGTTTTGTTAAAATTTAGTTTGCTTTGATTTTTTTAAAATTTGAAAATTAAAAACTCAGTCAAATCGAGAAAACTAAATTTTTTATAATCTTACACTGAAATGAACCAAATTACCAAATAAAACAAACTGAATTTCTAAATTAGCATGGTTTGGTTTGATTTTTTAATTTGAACCAAATAGTACTTACCTCTATTGACATCTAAAGAAGGAAAGAAAGTTAGAGACAAAAATCAAAAGGGAAAACAAGCTAAAAGTGAAGGGAAGAACATTGGAAAAAAGGGAAGTTTTCATCTTGTAACCACAATAAGAAGACCAATCATTATGAAAAATAACTACTAAAAGATGTATAAATACAGATATTGTAAGAAGAATGGCCATATTAAAAAGGTATGTAAATAAAAGAAGTAATGAAATTTGTAATCTTCTAAACAACAAGACTAGTGGAGACAATAAAGCAAATCTTGTAGAAGTGAAGCAAGTTAAAGATCATTTGTTTATGGTTATAATCTCTGGTGGTTCTGCGGACAAATCATATTGGCTTCTTAACAATAGATAAATGAATCACATGACATTAAATGCTAAATTTTCCTGCAGTTTGGATATGTTAGGCTTAATTTCCAAATAGATATTGGATAAGAATTGAGCTTGAATTGAGGTCAATCTATGTTTAAATTAAGTTATTTTGAGTTAAATTGTGTTATTTCTCACATTTGGATACTTTGTAGTGTTTTAAAAAGTTTGGAGAGAAATAGGACCAAAATAAGCAAGGATAGCAACTTTACGGACCAAGCTAGATATTTAGACACATAAAGAAGTAGGGCTTGCTATCGAGCCCACTATAAAGTCATAGGTTGTGGCCTTGGAGGCATATTCTACTGCCACAATCATGACTTTTGTTGCAGGTCACAACTGGGGTCACTGTAAGCTAATTTTTTCCTATATTTTAGCAATTTTTGAGGAGTATATAAGGCCAACCCCTAAGGTTTTTTGAAGAGAAGTGTAAGAGATGAAAAAAGACTTGTAAATAATCAAAAAAGGAATTTTGAAGAAAAAAAGGATAAACAAGCTTTAACATAAGATCAAGTGTAATAGTCCAAATATATCAAGGAAGAAGAAGAAGAGAAGTTTTATCAATACAATTAGGGGATTTCATCTTTCCTTGTCTTATTTCTTATTTTCTTTATTAAAGATGATGCTATTGCTTTTAGATTTATCTTATTTTATTCATATGTTAGGTTAGATCTTTGATCTAGGACCTTGTTGTAGCCATGGATAATGATTGATTGACTTAAGATTTCAATGACTATGTTGGGATTTTGTTCTTTTGCAAGTAAATGGTTCTTGATCTTAATACTTATGATTGCTTGATCACCAATTACATAATTTGTGTTTCATTTATAGATCAAGATATTGTAAATTGAAATATGCCTATAATTATTTCCCTTAAGTTAATTGATGAGTAAAGATACCCATTTAACATATTGCTTATCATTTAAAGGATTACTAAACTAGTATGGCAATGCATTTCTAGTTCACATCAGAAGATGGATCTGGAGAAATGGTTACAAGTTAAGTGACTACTTGAGAGAGAGGATTTAACCATTAGAGAGATAATCAATAGTTGGAACCCTTAATCCAACATAACATTGAATGATTAATGAATTCGTGATTTTCCATTAATGATGTTAAGTGTCTTAAGTGTTTTATCATCATATTTTCTTTCTCAAATGCTTTTGTATTTTTGAAATTAATTTGTTAATTCATTTTTACACTAGTATTTTAGATAATATCTTAAATATATAATTTCTAGATAATAATAGATCATCATATTTCAATACTTATTGCCCTTATCTTTAATGGATAAAATCTGCACACACTGTATTACTTTATCACCATCCTATTGTGATATTTCTTAAAGTGGGTTTAAGGAATAATTTAAAGGAGGGAAGATAAAAAGCGAGGTTGAATTCATTGATTGGTTTAGCTTTAACCCACATTATGAAATTTGATCCAAAGAAATTGATTCTATTGTCAAAGACACGATGCTTCAATATTAAAAGCTTTAATTCAGTTCTTAATCTAATATTGTTCTTCTTTTTTACTTTGTGTTTCTTTTTTTTTTTTTTTATGTTTCTTGTATATAATTAGACTTCATGATGTGGATGCACTCAAAGCATTACAATCTCGGGTACTTATCCTTACTAAGCAAATAAATTCCATGACTTATAATGCAGTTTCCTCTTCTTTCTCATAGGTGGTATGTGAATTTTACATGAGATTGATCATCAAAATATAACATGCCAAATAGGAAATGCTTTCACACAAGAAAAAGGAAGTTACATAGGGAATTTCAAGCACCAACCTAATGATCCTTATTATAATACCTACAACTTTGGTTGGCAAAACTGCCTTAACTTTTCTTAGTCTAATAATAATTATTTGAACCCCAACTCCCCTTATTTTTCATCAACCACTGACCTTTCAACCCTAAAAGGAAAACTTTTACCTAGAAAGCCTATTAGAGCAATACATCACTAAAATTGATGCTAGGTTAGAACAATAAGATGAGATGCAAAGAAGATTAGATGCAAATCTAAAAAGCTATATCTATTCCTCCTTCTATAGCCTTAAGATTTAAATGGGATCAATGGTCAATAATTTAAACTTTAGATCTCATAGGACCTTACTTAGCACCTTTGAGGCTAATCCTATAGAGCAAGTCAAGCAAATTACATTAAAGTAGCGACAAGGAGATCAATTTAAAGATAAAAGAGGATGAAGATAGAGAAAATAATGAACATAAAGAGCTAATCAATGAAGATAAATTGAAAAGAAATCCACAAGACACCATAAAGTAGCCTGTGAAGGAGGAGAGATGCTTGAGTATTGATGAAAAAGAAAAGCATGAGCATGAATTTTATCACTGAAAGGGAGGTAATTTTGAGCTTGAAAAATCTAAAATGGTAAGAGATGGTAGGGTTTTATTCTCAAGAAATGTAAGGTAAGTAATCCTTCCCTTTTGAAATTCATAATACTAACCCATCCTCTCCCTCCTTTATTGATGACTTAAACTATAATAAGGTTACAAAGACACCTCCTCATCTTTTTCATTCTTATCAATTGGAGCTAGACCTATTACCCTTTCTTTATGGTCATGCATATTTTGGAAATCAAAATGCCTCATATGTTCTAATCTTCAATGACATAAACTAAGAATAAGAAAAGAGGTCAAGAAAAAGAAAGAGGCATATAGATTGGGTCATCAATGATTTAAGGGGCTTTCATCTAACACATTGCATGTATCGAATATTAATGAAGGATAATCACAAAATCCATGGTAAAACTTAAGTTAAGGAAACTTTAATAGTCAAGCTATAAGACCTTAAAATAGCGCACTTGGGTGGCAATCCAAATTTTATCTTTTCTTCGCAAATTTAGGAAATTTTATTTGCTTTATTATTTTTTTATTTTAATTCTTCAATAAAGTTTTTCATTTTTTATTAAGATTGTTATGGAGAAGATGAGAAGAAAATGAGGGTGACTAAAATAGTTCAACTTGACAATTCTGTACAATTAGATTTTCTTTTGCATTTTCTTATTTATTTTAATTAGCAATGTTTTTTTTTTTTTTATCTTGGATTGGCTACTTTATTTTCTTTGTTTTTTCTAGTGTTTATGAAAATGTAGGCTAAATTCATGAAGAGGATTTAGATACAATCAACCTTCCACCAAGATTGGGGGGAGTATTCATTTCTATATAACCTATATTATCATTTGTGTTTTAAGATGCATATCATTTAGAACAATGCTATATTAAGTGTGGCGGGGGGGCAGATTGTGATCTTAAGCTTGGACCTATATGTTGCTTGAACCTATGTACAAGGCAAAATGGACCATTTTTTTATTTTTGTGAAAATATGTAGCTTAGTTAAGCTTTATTTAATAATTTCGATGAGTAGCTATAAAAGAGTTGTCATTCTTAGGATGAATTTGCAATAAATGAATCTTCAGTTAGTTGCTAAATTGAGGAGTATAACTTATGAATTTAGGATACTTGGAATGCAATGACTTTGTATTTTGCATGTATATTGAAATAAGTAATTTGGCTAGCTATGAATAAATATAATTACAGGAGCTTAAATGAAAAAAGAATTATTATGTACTTTGTTAATTAGCAATGATGAAGTCGTTTAAGAGATATGCTTTAGGAATGATCAAAATAAGTTCAAAAAAAGGGAAATAACTACTCTACTATTTTTGGGATGCTTAGCAATTGGGAATCTTTATGGCCAATGTCAATTTTCATGTAAAATGATAAACTAAGAGTATGAACATGCAAAGCATTTTGAATAAAGTTATATGTTGAGTAACCAGGTGCATTTATCACCAATGTTTGTATTTGCATAAAAAGGCATATAAACTCTTTAAAAAAAATGAAAGACAAACAAAGAGGAAAAAGTGGTCAAATAGTGCATTTAAAAAGAAGATGACTCCTAATGATCTCATGTGTTTAAAGTTATTCTTATCATTGTTAATTAGTGAAGAAAAATGATGATCTAATATGTTTTACACCATAATTATTCCTATTAATGGTCTAGTTAAAGGATTGTTGAGATCTATGTGTAAAATATGATATTGCAATTTCTAATTGTCCATGAATAAGTGAGTTTTCTTTTTAAGGTAGTAAACTAATCTAATTTCATTTGCTTAAGTGAATTCTTGTTTGGTATATCTTTGGTAGTACTTAAGTAATTACTACTGCAAGCATGATGAGGTTATATATGTCTTATAAAAGTTATGAGAATTTTGCCTATTTATTCTTTATTACTTAAGAATAAGTAACGGTTTAAGTGTGGCGAAATTTATTAGGTTTAATTTGTACTTAGATATTTGATAAGATTTGAGCTTGAATTAAGGTCAATCTAAGTTCAAATTAAGTTATTTTGAGTTAAATTATGTCATTTTTAGCATTTGAATTCTTTGCAGGTGTTTTAACAAGTTTGGAGTGAATTAGGAACAAAATAGACAAATAACAACTTCAGGGAACGAGATAGATATTTGGACACATGAAGAAGCAGGGCTAGCTATTGCACCCACAACTAAAGTCACAAGTTAATGTTGTTGTGCTCATGCAATTGCACATGTAAGTTATAGTATAATGAAGAGTTGTCATATCCACAGGGACTAGGATATCAAGTACTATTAGTCTAACTACTATAATTATCTAGAGTTCACTATGATATTAATAAAAAGCTAGTTTAAAAAAGTAAAAAAATTGAAAATAATAATGATAGTAAAGACTTAGGATTGAGTTATCTCTTACAATGGACGTAGATCAACCAATGGCCTCTATGATTATTTCATGAATGAATGATATTGAAGAAGGTTATCCTTAAGATTCTTAAACCTTTTCTCAAAGTGAATAAGATTATGCTAATATGAAATAAGACCTATTCTCATGGTAAGTTTATGCATTAGCATATCAAGTTTTGTTATTAACCTTGAATCTTCTTAGCCATGCATCTAACTCTAAACTAAAATAAGCTAAGTTCAATGGTTAATGATCTAATGTTAAACTTCAACTCTCATTACTTCATTCAATATCTAAAATCATATAAATAATGGCCCGATATTCATAAGCATTAAGAACATAACCATTAAATTAAATTAGGTCTAATTTTGAATAAAAAATCATATCAGGGATCATCGTGGTCACAGCCTACGACCAAAAGTTATGCCCATGATAATACTTTAGCCCAAAAGTTGCAGCCTATGACTCAAAAGTTGCACTCATGACAAAAGCATTAAGTTTTCACTGGTTATATACAATTTAATCCCTATAGTTTTGTCCTTGCACGAGCTTGGCCCAATTCAGCTCTAAATGCATCTAAACACCTAAAAATCAACATAAAACATTCAAATATGAGGAATAACATGAACTAACATCAAAATAATTCAAATTAAACATAAAAAATTACAAATTAAGCCAAAAAAACTAATGAAATACTATAAATAAATTGAGTTCATCAAATTCCCCCACACTTAATAGTTTTTGTCCGCAAGTAATGAAGAACTAGATAGACAAAATCCTTACATTCTATACGAAAGTATATGACTTCACTTTGCTTCCAATGACAATCACTTAAGCACTGCATTAAAGATACCAATCAAGGACTTACTTAAAACAAATGAACTTACATTAGATTGCTACATTAAAACGGAAACTCATTTATTCAAGGAAAGTTACAAGTAATAAGGCAACACCTTGCATACGTATCTTAACAACCATTATGACTAGATTATCAATAGACATAATCATATTATAAAATATGTTGGATCACCATTGCCTTTGCTAGTTAATAATAAGTGGATAAGTTTTAAGCACAAAAGATCAATAGGATTCATTCTATATTAGGCAAATAATTTTTCACCATTTTTTTTTCTCTTTCAAAGAGTTAATATGCCTTTTTATGCAAGTAAAAACATTGGTGATGAATGCACCTAGTTACTTAATATACAACTTCATTTAAAACGTTTTGTATACTCATGCTTTTAGTTTTCCATTTTATGCAAAATTCAACATTGTTCATGAAGATCCCTAGTTACTAAGCATCTCAAAAATCGTGGAGTAGATATTCTTTTATTTATTTTTTTAATAACTCCAAAATCATATTAAGAACAACTTCATCAATATTAATTAAAAAAGCATAATAGCAATTCTGCTTTCAATTAAGCTCATGCAATTACATCTATCCATAATTAGATAAATTACTTACTTTAATAAACATGCAAAATATCATCTTATTGAAGTTCAAATAATCCTAAATTCATAAGTTACACTTTATAACTTACCAACCAACTCAAAGTTCATTTATCTTATATACATCTATAGAATGGCATTGTCTTTTATAATTAATCAAAATGATCACCAAATAAAGCCTAGCAAAGCCATATATCTTTGCAAAAATCATAAAAATTTTGGTATATTTATCCTTGTGCATAAGTCCAAGCATAATTCAACATAACCAACACAAAAAATTTTGCCTAATTTAAAAACATGTCAATTCTAACACCAATAAACCCCCCTTCATACTTATTTATGCCATTGTCCTCATTGACATAGAGAGGTAAAATAAAAAGTGAAATAATGAAAGGAATACTCCCTTTTTTGCATGGTGGAAGGTAATTTGATGTTGAGAATAGAACTATAAGCCTTCAAGGGAATGATGGGGTCAGCTTTAAGCTCATTCTTCCTTTTTTAGCCACTGCATAAAAAAAAACAATGATTAAATGCAGTATTTAAGTTGAAATATAACGAAAAAACTAAAATGAAATGAAGTTAAAAGAAAGCCAAATGAAAGAAAGAACTTGAGTGGCCTTCCAAGAGCGCTAGTTTATAGTCATTAGCTTGACCCTCCTCCTTCATTCTAATATGGTGATGAAAAGGGAATGGATCCTCCCATATCAATGGAATCTCCAAAGGCATAAAGCTTGAATCGATGGCCATTAACTTTGAATGTGTGCTCTTTTTGACTTGTTATCTCTATTGCTCCATGGGGAAAAATCTTGACAACTCAATAAGGGTATGACCATCTTAATTTTTAGTTTTTCTAAAAATAATTTCAAATGGGAATTAAACAATAACACTAATTGTCCCTCCTTGAATTCCCTTCACACCAAATGCTTATCATGCATCTTTTATATCTCTCTATGTACAACTTAGCATTGTCGTATGCATTCAACCTTAGCTCTTCTAATTCATCAAGTTGCAGGAGCTTCTTTTCTCTAGCTTACTTCAAATCAAAATTCAAGGCCTTGATTAGCCAATATGTTTTATGGTCTAACTCAACTAAAATATGACACAATTTACCAAACACCAACCTAAATGGTGACATATAGGGGTGAGCATTCGGTCGGTTCGGTTTGGTTTTTTATCAAATTTTAATAAATCAAATTTTTTATATTTATAATCAAACCAAACCAAAATTTTTTAAAAATCGAATTAACCAAACTGATTAAACCAAAATTTATGTATCTATAAACCGAATCGAACTGATCTCATAAAAATTAGGTGTGGTTTGTTTTAATTAAATTACATGTATTTTAAATCTGGTTCGATTCAAATTGGTTTGATTTATTTATTACTTCGGTTAATTCAATTTTTTTTTGTTTTTTTAGTTTTCTATCTAAAAAATCAAACCAAAAACTGAAAACTGATTTTTTTTAAAATTATAACTGCACAAACTGATTTTATTAAAAGATCAAACTGAACCAAATCGAATCAGCTCGGTTTGGTTAGATTTTTTGGCTCGGTTTGATTTTTGCTCACCCCTAATGACATGCCCAATGGAGTTTTGTAAGTTATTTGATATGCTTAAAGTGAATGATCAAGCTTGCATGAGCAGTGTTTTCTTGAATGATTGACAGGTTTCTCAATATCAACTTGAGTTGCCTGTTACTAAACTCAACTTGGTCACTTGTTTGAGGGTGATAAGGTGATAAGGTGTTACAATATTATGAGCCATGCTATATTTTCGTAGAAGTTTCTCAAATTGGTGATTATAGAAGTGGGAATTGCCATCACTAATTATGGCCCTTGGAATGCCATATTTTATGAAAATGTATTTCTTCATTACCACCCTAGCATCATTAGTAGGGTATGCCTCCGTTTCCATCCATTTGCTAACATAATCAACTACAATAAGTATGCACCTATTCATATGGGAAGGTGGAAAGGGACCAATTAAATCTATCCCCCACACATCAAAAAGCTTAGCCTCTAGAATCTTATGTTGGGGCATTTCATTCCTTTTGGATATGTTGCCTATTTGCTAACATTTATCACAATTGAGTATAAAGTTTTGAACATTATGAAGTAAGGTTGACTAATAAAAACCACACTGAAGCACTTTTGCAACTGTCTTGGAAGAGCTAAAGTGACCCCCCTACTTTCATGGTGTAGCAATGCCTTAAAACATTGCATCTTTTATACTCAATTGTGTAAATGCGCTTCATCTTGCGGTAATCATCTCCTCATTAAGCCATCATTGTATCTTTTATACAACAAAGGTTTTTCCTAATAGTAATTTTCAACGTCATGCAACAACTTTTTCTTTTGTTAATAGCCCAAGTTAGGAGGTAAGATATTACATACCAAGTAGTTGACAATGTCAACATACCATGGAATGTGTGATTGAGAAACAACCATCAAGTGATCATTTAAGAAAAAAATCATCAATTGGCAAATTGTAAGGTAGTTCATTCTTCATGTTTCTCTCAATCCTAAAGAGGTGATCGACTACCACATTCTCAATGCCCTTTTTTTCTCAAATCCCCATGTCAAATTCTTGCAATAATAGGATCCACTGAATGAGTCGAGGCTTAGTATCCTTTTTAAAGAGAAGATATTTCAAAGCAGCATGATCAATATAGACAATGACCTTAACGCTAACTAGATAAGCTCAAACCTTGTCAATGGTAAATATTATGGCTAATAACTCCTTTTCAGTAATGGTACAATTCATTTATACTTCATCAAGGATCTTGCAAGCATAGTAGATGGCATAAGGCTTTTTGTTGTTTCTTTGTCCTAAAACTGCACTAATGGCAAAGTCACTTGCATCACACATGATCTCAAAAGGCAAGCTTCAATCTAGTGATTGTGTGACAGGTGCTGAAATCAACGCCTCCTTAATCCTTAATTTCTTAGGCAGTGGTTTGAGCTCCACCTTTGGAACTTCATCAATGGGGAATGATTGTTTAGGAACTTCAATTTAGAGTGGTTCATACCTTAGAAACTTCAATTTAGAGTGGTTTATACCTTAAACTCTTTGTAAGTGGCAAAAATAGTGTTGCTACAGGAAGATGCACAATTTTTACCTCTTTCTCTTCTTCATGAGTGGAATCATCACTAAGCATTACAAATGTCTCAAGAGGATCTTTAGAATTTTGCTTCAAGAACTCCTTGTCAATAAAGCAATTAACCATATCAACCCAAAAACAACTTTCATTCACAGCTGGTTATTTTGCTCTTTGGAAAATACTAAACTCTGTTGATTCATCACCAGTTCAGAATGTAAGCTTACCATTTTTAACATCAATCAAAGCACCAACTATAGCAAGGAATGGTCCCCCTCCCTCTTAAAAAAAATAATAGGGATTTGCACATCTTCCTCTATGTCTAGCACAACAAAATCAATTAGCATATAGAACTTGCTAATTTTGATAGGTACATCCTCTAAAATCCCTACTAGTATCTTATTGACTTGTCAGCAAGTTGTAAGGTTATGGTGGTGGGTTTTAATTCTCCAATTTAAACTTTTCACAAATTGACAAAGGCATCAAACTCACTCTTACACCTAAATCACACAATGCCTTATCAAAATTAACACAACCAATTAAAAATGGGATTGAGAAATAGCTTGGATCTTTAAGCTTAGGTGAGAGTTTATTTTGATGAATGGTGGTGGACTCTTCAGTTAAGATAACTTTCTTATACTTCTCAAGCTTCCTTTTGTTTGAAATAATTTCCTTGAGGAATTTGGTGTAGGAGGGCATTTGTTCAAAATCTATTGAATTGTTAGTTTAAATTTTCCTTCTTGAATCTTTGAGGAAAAGGCAAAGGAGGCACATATGGTTTAGGAGGTACATAAGGCTTACCAATATCATCCTCGGCTCCCTTACAACTCGGATTAGAATCCTCCACACGTTTCTCTTTTGGTGTTGACTTTTCCACATCATTGCTCTCATCATGCTCTTTAAAACCATATTTGTTCACCCATGCTCATATCACTTTCCTTTGGTGATTGAAATGGCTTAGAAGTTTTCCCAAGGCTTTCTCACTCATATAAGTAGCACAATAAGCAATTCGGTTCTCTAACATTTTATTATGTATGGCCTATTGATCAACCTTAGTAGAGAGTTATCTCATCATCCCCTCATTTATCTTCAACTATTGTGCCATAAAGTTCTCCATCATAAGCTATAAATTAGACTTTTGTGATAGCCCTTGATGATTCAAAGGTTGGACTCTCTATTGAAACCCTAGAGGTGCTCTAGAATTGTGTTATTAATGCATATTAGAACTACTAAACTGTCCTCACCAACTGAGATTTGGGTGATTCCTCCATCCTAGGTTGTAAGTGTTGGAGTAGGGATTGTTTTGTTTTGGTTGTTTCTAACCAAAATTGTTGACATAATTCACTTGATTTGGAGTAATTTCCATAAAACAAGAAGGCATGTCAAGAAAGCTTGAGATAATTGATGAATAGAGTTTGTGAATTATATCATTGCGAATCTTTACTGCCTTCTGAGGTGGGAAGTATTTGTTCAAGATAGCTTAAGATAATTGATCCCATGTTGCAATGGCATTTGGTACCAAACTATTTAGCCAAAGCTTCACCCTATCCTATAGTGAGAATGGGAAAAGGTATAGCCTTATCGCATTATCTGAAACTCCATTTATCTTGAATGTTGCACAGATTTCCAAAAATGTTGACAAATAAGTGTAGGGATCCTCTCCATCAAGACATCCAAATTATGCACTAGATACCATTTGAATTATGGCAGGTTTGACCTTAAAATTGTTTGATGTAACAATCAGTCTAGTAATGTTTGTTTGATTGGTTATGTTTGGCATAGAAAAATCACACAGAGTTCTACAAATGTTTTTGTTATTTTCATAAGTCATCTCTATATTTTTAGTGCTTTTGTTTCCATGGAGTGAAGCTCTGAATGTTCTCTTTATCTCAGGATCGCATGGAAGGAGTTCGTGGCTATAAGTCCTTCGTATAGACCAAAAACACCTAAAAGTAAAGAGACAAAAGAAATAAGTAAATAAAATAAAAAGAAAGAAATAAAGAAAAAGAAATCTCTAAATTAATTATTCCTTAATAATATTGATAAAGACACTAGTACCCAACAACGATGATAAAAATGTGATGTTGTTTATGCTCACGTAAATCCACAAGCAAGTTATAATATAGTAAAGGGTTATCGTATCCATAAGGACTAGGATATCAAGTACTATTGGTCTAACTACTATGATTATCTAGAGTTCACTGTGATATTGATAAAAAGCTAATCTAGAAAAAGCAAAGAACTAAAAATAACAAGTAAATTGAAATAACAATGATAACGAAGACTTAAGATCAAGTTATCCCTTATAATGGATATAGATTAACCAATGGGCTCTGTGATTATTTCATGAATGGATGATATTGATGGAGGTTATCATAAAGATTCTTAAACCTTTTTATCAAAGTGAATAAAATGATGCTAACATGAAATAAGACCTATTCTCATGGCAAGTTTACACATTAGCATATTAAGCTTTTATGATTAACCTTGAATCCCCTTAGCCATGCATTTATCTCTATACTATAATAAACTAAGTTCAATGGTTAATGATATAATATTAAACTTTAACTCTCGTTACTTGATTCAACATCTAAAATCATACAAATTGCGGCCAGGGATTCATAAACATTACCATTAAATCAACTCAGGTCCCATTCATTCTTAAAAATAAAGTCAAATCATAAATCACATCACAAACTCAATCCTAAGAAAAGAGTTTAGCCTCTCATCATATTGGAAGTCAACAATACATAAGAGATAGGAAAGGAATCCATAAAACTCAAATTAGGAACAAAAAAGATAAGAGAGAGTTTGTGTTACTCAATTTTTCAATCCTTTACATTTGAATCCTTATGTTATTCTCTTTCAAAAGATGTTTATATGTTTTCCTCTTGTTTTCTTACTCAAAATTGGCCAAAACTCTCTAAAGTTCATTATAGGTCTGTCCTACATAAAAAAAAAAAAAAAAACACCTAAGTTTCCTTGATATATGGCCTTAGAAAAGCTAATCTCGGCTAAAAAATTGCACCAGGGATCATTGTGGTCGCAACCTATGACCAAAAGTCGCACTCACGATAGTACTTTAGCCTAAAAGTCATAGCCTACAACTCAAAAGTCGTGCTCGAGATAGAAGCATTAAGCCTTCATCGATCAAATTATAGTTCAGTCCTTACAGTTTCATCTTTGCACCAACTTGGTACAAATAAGCTCCAAATACATCTAAAAAACACCTAAAAATCAACATAAAACGTTCAAATATGAGGAATAACATGTAGTGACATCAAAATAACTCAAATTAAACATAGAAAAATAATAAATGAAGCTACAAAACTAATGAAATACTTTGAATAAATTGAGTTCATCATAGACTGTGATCTTAGAGGCATATTTTGCTATCATGCCTGCGACTTCTATCATAGGTTGCTACCTAGGCATGCCATAAGCAACATTTTAGCCTATGTTATAATATTTTTTAAGGAACACATAAGGCTAACTCTTAGGGTTTTTCAAGGAGAAGTGTGAGAGGCAAAAATAGACCTTTTAAACAGTCAAAAAAGGCATTTTTTAGAGAAAAAAATAAGGAGAAACAAGCTTCAGCACAAGATCAAGTGCAAGAGTCCAAAAGATTATTAAATTAAGGAAGAATAAAAAGAGAAGGTCTATCAATACAATTGGGAGATTTCATTTTTCTTTCTCTTATTTCTTATTTCCTTTGTTAAAGATGATGATATTGCTTTTGGATTTGTCGTGTTTTATTAGTATGTTAGGCTAGATCTTTGATCTAGGACTTTGATGTAGTCATGGACAATGATTGATTGATTTAAGATTTCAATGACTATATTATGATTTTGTTCTTTTACAAGTAAATGATTCTTAATCTTAATGCTTGGGATTGCTTGATCACCAATTAAATGATTTGTGTTTCATTTATAAATCGAGATATTGTAAATTGAAATATACCTAGAATCATTTTTCTTAGGTTAATTGATGAATAGAGATATTCACTTAACCTATTGTTATCACTTAAAGGATTGCTAGAGCTAATATGGCAATGCATTTCTAGTTCACATCGAGAGATGAATTTGGAGAAATGTTTACAAGTTAAATGACTACGTGAGAAAGAAGAGTTAATCCTCGAAGAGACAATAGATAGTTGTAACCCTTAATCCAACATAGCACTGAATGATCAATGAATTCATGATTTTCCATTAGTAAGATCAGGTGTCCTAATTTTTTTATCATAAGGTTTTCTTTCTCAATTACTTTTGTGATTTTACCATTAATTTCTTAGTTCATTTTCATTGCATTAATAGTTTAGATAATATCTCAAATATTCAAGTTTCAGATAAAAATAGTCATCATAGTTCAATACTTATTGCATTTGTCTTTATGGGACGATATCTGCACACACGCTTATGCACTATGGGTATTTCTCAAGGTTGGTTTAAGGAATAATTTGAAGGAGGGAAGATAAAAAGTGAGCTTGAATTCATTGATTGGTTTAGCTTTAACCCACATTGTGAAATTTGATCCGAGGAGGATACTACATTCAAAATAATTGTTAAGATAGGCAACGGGGAGTTGATTAAAACTATAGGTAAAGGTATAATTTATGATCCAACATCTAAATGAACTAAATTGAAGATGTGCTATTAATTCCTAAATTAGATTAGAATTTGCTTACTATGGGGCAAATGATGCCTAATGGGTATTCTTTGTCTTTCAAAAATGATTAATATGTTGTCTTTGACTCAGATGGTGCTGAAATAGTTAGAGGGGAAATAAAAAATAAAAGTTTTCCATTGAGCTTGATTCCTAATCAGTGTCATGCATATAAGACTGATATAGATGAGTCTTGGTTGTGGCACAAGAGGTATGGTCATGCAAATTTCAATAAAGCATTCATATAAGAAGGGTCTTGTTAATGATATTCCTATTCTTCGTGTTTGTGATGAAGTGTGTGAAAGTTGTCAAATTCATAGGCTTCACTTTGTGATGAAGTGTGTGAAATTCATAGGCTTCACTTTCTTGTAAAAACAAAATAGAGAGCCAAAGAAAGGCTGAAATGGTCTACTTTGATGTGTGTGGTCTAATGAAAACCTAACCCTCGGGTCAAAATAGATATTTCATTCTATTTATAGATGATCTAACTAGAATGACATGGCTTTATTTTTGAGTTACAAGTCAAAAAAATTTTCAGTGTTCAAGAGTTTCAAGGCTACAGTTGAGGCTCAAAGTGGTTGAGTATTAAAGTGTGTGAGGACTAATAATGGTACTAAATAAAACTTTGTAGAGTTTGCAAAGTTTTATGAAGAAATGGGAATCAAACATCATTTAACCATGTCATATTCTCCATAGAAGAACGGAGTTTGTGAAAGAAAGAATAAAACACATATGGAAATGGCAAGGGGTATGTTGCATGAGAAGAAATTGCCAAGAAAATTCCGACTAGAGGCTGTGAACACTTTTGTGTACCTCCAGGACAAGTTGCCAACACAGGCAGTTGATGGAAAGACTCCACTTGAAGCATGAAGTTGTTCAAAACCTATAATAAGTCATTTAAAGGTTTTTGGATCACCATGTTATATGCATATTTTAGATGTGAACAGGGACAATCTTTAGAAAAGGCAAGGAAGGGCATTTTTCTGGGTTATAATAATATGTCCATGGGTTATGGAATTTTTTTATTTATAAACTGAAAAGATTGTAATGAGTAGGGATGTAAAAGTTAATAAAAATGATGTATGGGATTGGGAAAAGGTCAGTCATCAGGAAGGTCTCACCTTCAATAAATAATATGGTGGATCTTGTTAGTCAAGAGTTAAATGAGAATGTTGATGTTGAAAGTACCACAGATTTACTGGTTTTAAGAATAAGAAGTTTGTTTGATGTGTATGAAAGATGTAATGTTGCAATAGTAGATCCTTCAAGTTTTTTAAAAACTTCTGGATATGAGGAATGGAATGCTACCACGAGTGAAGAAATTGTTGTCATTGAAAAGAAAATGGTACACGGAAACTTGTTGACAGGCCTTAACATATGTAAGTAATGGAGTGAAATGGGTTTATAGGACCAAGTTGAATGCTGATGGAACTATAAACAAGCACAAGGCAATATTGGTGGTGAAGGGTTATACTCAACAGGTTGGTATTGATTATGAAGGCACGTTTGCTCCAATGGCCAGGTTTGATACAATTAAATTTTTACTAGCCTTAACAACACAGTAGAGAGGGAAAGTCCACCAACTTGACGTTAAATCTGCGTTCTTGAATGGTTGCTTGAAGCAGGAGATTTTTATTGAACAACCAGAAGGGTTTAAGAAATGCAACGGTGAAGATAAAGTGCTTAGGCTTCATAAGGCCTTGCATGGTCTCAAACAGGAACCTAGTGCCTGGTATAGCAGAATCGCTGATTTTATATGTGCTTTAGGTTTCGTTAAGAGTTGCAATGGTGCAACTTTGTATGTGAAATCATTTCCTTCTATTGGTTCTTTAATAATCTCAATGTATGTTGATGATTTAATGGTGGCAGGTAGTGATGAGAATGTAATTGGTGATTTTAAACAGCAAATGAGGATGGAGTTTGAAATGACTGATCTTGAAGAGAAGAAGTTTTTCCTAGGCTTTGAATTGCACTAGTCAAAGCAAGGGATATTTGTTTCACAACAAGCATATGTTCATGATTCTCCTCAAAAAATTCAGAATGAAGAACTGCAAGGCAGTTAGTACTCCATTGATGGTGAATGAAAAGTTAGCCAAGTATGATGGGGACAAGAGAGCTGGTGCAACAACACATAAAAGCCTTGTAGAAAGTTCGTTTCACTTAACTGCAACGAGACCCAATGTGATATTTGCAACGAGTTTACTTTCTAGGTTCATACAACAAGCAAGTTTGATGCATTTGGGTGCCGGCAAAAGGGTTCTGAGATACTTGAAAGGTGCTTCAGCCTTATGACTGTGGTTCAAGTCTCTGAAAAATTCATCTTTGAGTGGTTATGTAGATAGTGATTGGGCTAGCAGTATAGATGATGGAAGAAGCACATCAGGGTATTGTTTCTCCTTATGTTCTGTCATGTTTTCATAGAGTTCAAAGAAGCAAAATGTAGCGACACAGTCATCTGTAGAAGCAGAGGTTATTGTAGCAGCAGGTGCTGCAAATCAGACTATATGGCTGAGAAAAATGCTTAAGGACTTGGGATTTGAGTAGCGAGATGCAATTCAAGTGTTTTGTGATAGCAAATCTATAATCGCTATAGCAAAGAACTCAGTGCAGCATGGAAAAACTAAGCATATTACGGTGAAGTTTCATGTTCTGAAAGAAGCAGAAAAAGAAAAAGAAATCAATCTTCTTTACTACAAATCAGAGGAGTAGATTGCTAATATATTTACAAAGACACTACTAAAAGGAAGATTTGAAGAGTTAAGAATGAAGCTTCGAGTTTCAGGACAAAGTCCCAAGGATGAGTGT
Organism: Omphalea diandra; assembly: GCA_949677035.1. NCBI lineage: Eukaryota > Viridiplantae > Streptophyta > Magnoliopsida > Malpighiales > Euphorbiaceae > Omphalea > Omphalea diandra. The sequence continues at coordinate 65,788 of CATIWR010056647.1, read as the reverse complement.
AGTGATATTGAGACTTCGCCACAGGTAATTTAGGCAAAATTTGTTATGTTGTCAGTTGCCTTTTTGAATGAAAATTGCTGAACTGTTATGTGCAATGATGATCTTCACTTTAATAGTTTACAAGGAAAGGTCATCCCTAAAATCAGGAATACGTTTTGCTTATATTGTCAAGTATTAGATGTCGTTGTTAAGATATGGTGCGGTTGTTATTAAGGTATGGTCCGGATCATACTTACATGTATTGACTTCTGCTATAAATAGCAGCTTTTGCTAATGAAATAGACATTGGAATCTGTTCTCTTTTGTTAATATACTCTGGAATTTGTTCTCCTTTGTTAGTATACTCTCTACGTTAACAGGAAGCCATGGAACTATGCTTGTAATATGATGTATTAGATTGGTACCTGAAATATTTCACATATTATAGTACCTCTACTTGCTGTCTTGTATTGCATTGCATATCCATTGAAGAAAATTTGCTTTATTATTGATTAAAGTCAAAAGTACAGATAATACAGAAACCTGAATTTAGGAAAGCATAAAGATCTTCATCTTGCAGATAATATATTAATCCTCTTATTCTCATATAATTTGGTCAAGTAACAACGTAGGTCCAGACCTACATATAACTACACGAAAGTCCCATTGATTCTTCAATTTCTGGAGCAGCAACCATCCACGCAGCACGCATACCCACAACGGAGGTTTGGAATCCTCCCTACAAAGTAGCAGCAGCGACAACCTTCAAATATCACACCATTAGTACACTACTAAAGCCAAAGATACGAATGAGTGAGCCTTAAATTAATAATGACTTTTACCTGCCTGGGGGTAAACCACGCCCTCAAGACGAGGAGCTGCCGTTGCATTTGCACATATGGCAATGGATGCCACCACCAGAAACCATGTCAAAGCTATCAACAAGGTTTGTTTCTTCACCATCTCTCTGCTGCCCGAGAAAATTCAAAAATGGGAAGTATGAAGCGATGACAAGCCCTTGTTCAAGCCATCCTATTTATACTGCAAATTTGAGTCTCAGTTTAGAAGTAATGAGAGCTAGAGTGATGACTTGCTATACCTACACGTCATCTTGGAGTGGGTGTTTATCTATCAGAACCCGCCTAGGCAACTTGCTCATAGATTTTATGCCCAAGGACAAATTTAGCTGCTATTGCTGATCTTGTTTGAACCATCCATCTAACAATATAAAATTTAGGGTGAATACAGTATTGTTTACGTTGTTACACTATATTGTCATAATTAATTATTTACCGTAGATTAAATAAAAATTATTATTCACTATTAGATTAAACCATGTTATTTCAGCCTTTGAGGGATAGAAAAACCTTACACGAATCAAAGAAGAAAACAAGATATACCAATGACGGACAATGGTCATCCCATGGTTCTTCAATGGAAATCCTGCATACTCAAGTCCACAAAAAAGCTTGTCCAAGTAGATTTCAACTCTTGAAATTATGTTTACAAATTATCAAGCTGATCACATGGAAAATCTGGTAATGTTGTTAAGGAATTTTTTCATATATTTAAATTATTATATTTTACTTTTGGAGTTATAAATCTGTATCTTTTTTTTTATAGAAAATTTTGTGTAAACAATGAAAAGATATACACATTCTGACAATTAACTCTTATATATTCATATTCGAAGTAATTAGATGAAAGAAAGTTGCAGATTAATTATCTAAATCTAAGTATTTTGTAGGAAATCTTGTATAGATTGTTGTTTCTTCCCTGAGATGAAAAAGAAAAATTACTATCTATTCACACAAGTAATAAATAAATTTCATTTGTCAATATAACTTAATGAATGAATTTCATTTTTCTTTCAAAACATAATTGAATCAGGAAAATAATGAATAAGTAAAATCTTTTAATTATTTAAATTAATCCTCCAGGTTGACATCTGGTACAGATTATTCCTATAATGTGTTTGGTTGTCGGATTCTCAAATAAAAGTAATTTAAGAATGTTAAATTCGGTGCTTGGTTTACACAAAAATATTAGATTTCAAAAAAATTAAAATTTTGAATTAGTAGATATTTTTCATTTATATGCTAAAATTACTTTTCCATCTATTGGAAGCTACAACAATAAACACTAATAAATATACTTGTTTATATATGTGTATTATATATATAAATAAATATATTTAGAAATATATTTAGTATTATATAAATATATGTGTATATATATAGTTTAGTATTATATATATAAATAAATATGTGTGTGTCTATATATATATATATATACACACACAAACACACTAAGCTAAAACTTATATCTTTTATTTAAGAAAATTCTAATTCAAATATAAATTAATTATATCTATTTTTAGCTTTCTCAAATTTTATTATCATAGACTATATGTGTAAACAAGTAATATATTATCATTACTAGGTATTTTTAAAGAGCCTAATTATTTAATACTTTTAAATGACATTTGTATTTTATATTGATTTAATCACTATGATAGATTTTATTGTATAGTTTTTTATATAGAATAATTAAATAAAAATCAATTGTATTGGTATGACAGTAATGTAAATTATTTTTTTTGAATTTTTCCATTAAATACCTTAATTAAAAAAATATAGAAAATACCTTGTTGTTTAACTTTTTATTTTTTATTTGAGCCTTGAAGTTTATTTGTTTTTATGATATATACTTAGATGTGACAATTTTTGAGGTGACTAAAAAATCTAATTTAAAATTTATCTAAAAAAGCGACTCAAATCTAATTCAATTTAGAAAGAAATTAAAAAAAAATTGAATATCAAATGATTTAAAATTTTTCATGATTCAATTTGAATTGATCAGACTTTGAACTAATCCATATAACACAGTCAAATGAATAGTAGATCAACTAATGTCCTTTACAAATGCTAATATGCCTTGATGCCATGGCTTTTCTAAATTATATTTTTATATACATATAAAAAGTAGATTCACTTATTATACAAAATAAAAATTATAAATCAAATTGATTAGTTAGATTGCATTTAATAATTTAATAATCAAATAATACATTATTATATCTCTTTATTACTATTATTATTGAATTAATTTTTAATAATAATTAAATAAATCTCATATCAAAATCAATCAATAATATTCTATTAAGATATTGATATTTTCAATAAAAATTTAAGTTTTTTCAAAAAAATAAAAATAAAATTTTCATTATTTTTGATAGATCTATAGATTCAAATTTTTTTGTTTTATACTTATTTTGATAGATATTTTTATTTTTTTAATTTTAAAATTTAAATTATAGATCAAACATCACTGTTTTGAAGTATAACTTTAACTTTTTTTATGAAATATAATTTATAAAGTTACCATATCATTATCATAAATGGTGTTAGATGATTTATTCCTCATCTAACTAATAATAAGTAATATACAGTATGATAACACAAATTAAAATCCCCAAAGCTCAAATAAAAAAATTAAACTACATGTTATTTTTTCTATAATTTTTTTAAAAAATTAATGATACATCAATTGGTATATCAAGATGATTCCCATCAACTAAACTATTATACTATATCATGCTACACCAATTTTTTAAATGATAATATATACTTTGTCGCTATATAATTATTTCGAATATTTACATTCTTTAAATTACTTATTTAAAAATTTTATTTAAAAAAATAATTTGGAGTAGAGATATCAAATTTTAACAATCAATCCTTTTTATAGAAATACAACTAATAGAGGGGATAATACTACGAGTGATCGGGTCTAATTCTGAATCGGTTATTTATAAATATCCATAACTAACAATGAATAATTTTATATGTCAGTTCAGTTCAGTCAAATAATTTTAGATTTTGATTTGGTTTAATTCGGATTCGATTCAATATTTTATGAGATTATTCATTTACTCATATTTATTATATAATTATAAATTATCAATATATAAAGTTGATTGATAAATAATTTTCATAATTAATTGTTAAAATTGTATTAGCTAATATTTAATTATTTTTATTTTTCTTGTGATATTTATTTAAGGAGATATAATTTATATATAGTTTTTATATCTTATATGATTTGACAATATTTTAAAGAATTTATACTACATGACTTGAAGAATATTTACACACACACATATATATATATATAACCCTAGATAATACTGCAAGGCACTCCTCCAATACTCAAAAACAAAAAAACCTTGCAAGGCACATTCGCGTCTATCTGCCACTGATCAAGTAAGCCAACTGCTTCCGATTTTAATGCACAAGTTGGGGGCTCATCTTGCCTTGAATGTGAAACTAAATTACTAGATTTTTTTTTTTGTTTTATTCTCAAAATTCAAAAGAGAATTAAAAATTTTCTAGAATAGATATAATTAAATGAATACAATTTAAGATAAAATGATGAAAAAATCAAACTTCAAAGCTAAATAAGAGTTATACAGAAAAATCAAAATAAAATAATATTATGAAATAAAAAAAAATATTTTTATTGTCTATCATCACTATATATATTCACTACAATATTAAAATGTCAAAATAATATTAAGATAATATAAAATATAGTTAAAAGAAATTTATTATATAATAAATTTTATTTTTATGAGAGAAATACTTCTTTTTAAATCATATTTTAATATAAATTTGTGATTTATCATTGAATAATTTTTCATTTAATTTAAAAATTGTTGAACTTGGGTTATATATATATCTTAATTTGTTAAAATATTTGAAAAATAAAGTATCATTAACTTAAAAATATAAACATTTTTATCCATTATTTCAATTATTTTAAATAATCATAAATTTTAAAAATTGAAATAATAATTAATTTTATAAAAATATATTATTCATCCAATTAAAATTTATTCATAACGTACCTTTGCGTCTAAAAAATTTTCTCTCTAGTGTCTTAGTTGGTTGGAGCTTACTTCAGTTCCGCCGTTGAGGGATAGAGACACCTTACACGAATTAAAGAAGAAAAACAAAGTACCAATAATGCACAAAGGTCTTCCCATGACTCTTCAATGAAAATCCTGCATACTCAAGTCTACAAATAAGCTTGTCCAATTAAATTTCAACTCTTGAAATTATGTTTGCAAATTATCAAGATGATCACATGGAAATTCTATCAATTTTATTAAAATTATTTTACATATTTAGATTATTATATTTTACTTTTGGAGTTATAAATCTGTATCTTTTTTATGATTGAAAATTCCTCATAAACAGTAGTAATTAATATTGAGAGTTAACTCTAATATATTTATAGTGAAAGCAATTAGAAGAAAGTTGCAGAAAAATTATCTAAATCTGAGTATTTTGTAGGAAAACTTGCATGGATTATTGTTCCTTCCCTGAGATAGAAGAAATTACTATATATTCACACAAGTAATGAATAAATTTCATTTTTCAATATAAAGTAATGAATGTGTTGGCCCTTAAGCATCAAGGAGTTGAATTGATGGAAAACTAAAAGATTTGTAGGAAAGGTAAGGTGTTCAGAGAATGGAGAAACAGTAGAAACAACGAACACAAGATATTTATAATGGTTCGAGTGTTAACAAACTCTGCGTCTACTCCCCAATTCTTCATAATTGGGTATTTCACTCAACTTAAAATGGTGTTTCTAAACTCACATTAAACTTATACAATGTGTTTTTATGGCTCACACACAACCCTACAGTTTGTATTTCAAAGCTCACACAAAACTCACTCAAGTGTTTTACACAGGCTCACACTTTAACCTATTACAAGAGTTTTGATAGCTAGGCTAACTCTCAACCTAATTACAATAGTTTTTAATGCTTACACCAAACAATAAGAACTCACAATCAAAGAATAAGAAGTTGTGAAGCAAATTCGCAAGAGTTTGGCTATAATTAACGAAATTTTCTTTCATTTATGTCTGTTTGATGGAGTATTTATAAGCAACAACTACCAAAGAGACGTTGCTAACAAACTATACTTAAATCTCTAATGTAAACTAGGTAGATTTTACATTAAATGTCTGTCAAGTAGAAGTCGCGATCGTGATTGGCATTTCGTGGTCGCAATTCTACAATTTGCATTAGGGAGACTGAAATCATGGTAGAAAACCTCGTTTTGTGTCTAACAGCTAGTCCATGTGTCCTTGTGCCATTGGTGCTCTAAGAAATATAGTCGTTGTGTTTGACTAACCAACCAAAAGTAGCAGTCGCGATTGAGATCCTTTTTAGGCATGACAGGGACATCAAATCTTTCTGTTTGGTGAGGAGAAAACACTTTTTTGGGTCGCGGTCACGATAGATGCTTCGCCCTCATGAAATTTTGATATTCCAATGGTTTGCCTTGGACACTTGACATGTTACAGCTACAAACTCGATTCCCTCTTTTAAACTACAAAATTTGCAGCCGCGACTTTGAATGTGAACACCACCTCGAATCTCTTTTTGTGTCCTTCAAGTCTCCCTCGGCTGGATCGTGACCATGATTTCCTCCATAAATTTATCTGGCCCAAGTTCATCCGTCTTTGTTGCAAGGTCGTGGTCGCGATTTAGAAGATCCTGATTATGAATTTTGATGTCTTACTCAAAGTTAGAGATTTAGACTTTCATCCAACTTCCAATGAAAACATAACTTAAAACTGCAAAACCAACACTTACACAAGACATTAGTACGTATTAATCTTCATTATCAAGATCAAAAGAGGCCTTTGACTTAGGTTTGACCAACTCAGTCCAACAATATCCTTTTTTTTTTTATTTTGACAACTTAGATTGATTTTACTTAAGGAAAATGAATTGCATGAGTGTGAAGCTGATATGGTTAATGATAACAAGAAAAACTTATTGATCAAATAAGTTTGTCAAAGATTTATAAGTTTGAATTAGATTGCTCCTATTGCTCCCCCTCAATTTATGTTTCCTTTATGATATATCATGCACATTCTTTTACTACTATTTCTCTCCCCCTTTGACAAGATCAAAAAGAGAGTAAAGTTTAAACATTGAAGTAAAGGTTCATGGGTGTCAAATGTATGAAGCATAAATTGAGATAGAACAATCACATAGAATAAATAAATATATGAAACAACTATTGAGAAATCACACAAGATGAGAAGCAACAATTATAAGGAAAAACAACACTTTTATTTATTGAGAATTGTGGGATCACATACTTACAAGAACATAAAGAAACAAAAGAAAACACTAAATGCTTAAGGAAAAAACTAGAATATTGGAGAACTATCATCGTCTCTAGGGTCATCAATTTCTTTATTTGCTCTTCCACCTTGAGCTTCATCACCTTCCTCAATTTCTTAATCATCTTCTTCTTCAAGAGTATCTTTCCAATCCTCAAAATCAGGGAGGTGGTAATGAGTAGCACCCACTTTTTCCTAAAGATCCACCAAATCACTATAGAGGTGGGAAAGTAGAAAAAATCTTCTCTTGATCATCTTTATAACCTTGTCTAGTTTCTTGTTGATTAAGAAGAGAGAAATTGTAGAAGATTTGGTTTTGGGCTTAGTTTAGGGAGGTGGAATGGATTGAGCACCCTCTTCTATGACTAACCTATTCCTTTTTGAGACTTGAGAAGCTTCTAGCCTCTTAGCCCCAAATGAACCCAAGGTGTATGTATATGAATCAGGGTGTATGGCCTTGGCATTTATAAGTTAGGGTAAGTCAAGAAAATTATGGGATGGCAAGTACTTTTTGGTGAGAAATTTGTCATTTTTCTCATTGAGTGCAGCTACATAATGATATATTGCAATTACATGAGAAGGTAGAAAAATTAGTTTTTTTGACATAATACTCAAGTGAATCAATTAATCCACAAGGTATCGGCCAGTTTGGATAGGTTTATTCTTAGTCAACCAGAAGAGAAAGGCTACATCTTTTTCAGAGACATTCTCATTACCATCACCTCTTGCATTGATAGAGAAGGTGATGATACGATGAAGAAGCCAATTGGGAAGGGTTTGGATATATTTGTTAGGGAGGGTCTTGGGGCATGTTTGGTCTTGATAGAAATTTTGGACCAAAACTCATAGTATATAATATAAAGTGCGAAGATGATGAAACGAATGTCATCCTGTACTTTAATATTTAAGAGATTGGATAGTTATTCAAAAATAATAATAATAAAAAAAGATCTCCAAAAGCCCTGAATAGCAACCCATACAAACGTGCTCACGATTCTGCTCCTCAACTCAAGGTCACTATGCGCATGAATTTCCACACTATTTCTTTTTAACCAGGCTCCTCTCAAAAGATGAACTCAGTCTAACCTAGATTAGAGAGGTAGGCATGGATTTCATTCCTTGGTTCCAAGTGATTCATGGAGAATGGTTGAAGGAATCTTATTTGGTTAGATGATTTTGGAGGAATTGGCTTTGTAACAATCCTTTTCTTCCTTGGTGATTCCTTTCATCATGAGAAAGGCAAGAAGACCAGAGGGTTAGGCTATGTCATTCCTTTTTTTTTTTTTTTTTTTTTACTCTAGAAGCTTTCTTGAGAGCTATTGGAGATAATAGAAGATTTGAAGAAGGTTTAAGGTGTAAGAATGAAGAGAGATGAAGTAATTTTGTAAATGTGAGTTAGAACATTGTTACAAGGGTTTAAATAGGCCAAGAAAAGGTGTAAAAATGGTAACAAATGGTCAAAAATGTATTTAATGAGGGGGTGCCATCAGTTTGCAGTAAAAACAGTTATTGTTTGGCAGTTACTCAAATTCGCGACTGCGAATTGGAAGTCATGACCGCTAATTATAAAATATCTGAGTAACGAACAAAAAAATCCTAAAAACTAATGGAGTCAACATTCAAAACTTTTCAATTTTGAAATAATTCACGGTGGAGATTGAAAATACCGATTGCAAAATGATGGGTGATAGACGAATTAATAAGTACCTGTAAATCGTGCATTGAAAGAAAAAGTAGTGACCGCGAATTGTAAGGCAAGAAAAGATAAGATTTGACCATCTAAGTTGTGATACACTTAATATATTGATGCTTAATTCATGCAAATTAGAGTTAAGAAGCACAATTCCATAAAGAATTAAGACATCCAATGAAGTATACTACACATTCATCGAATATAATAAACAATTATTCAAAATAATATACCAAATAAAGACTATTCTAAAATATCTAATTTTCACTCCAGGGAGCTTTCATTAAGTAATTCAAACTCTCTCTTAATGAAGTTCAACCTTTCTTCATTAAGAGGTTTTGTGAAAATATCTATAAGTTTATGATTAGTGTCTAAAATTCCAACACTAAATCACCATGTTGAACATGATCTCTAAGAAAAGGATGCCTAATGTCTATATGTTTACTCCTAGAGTGTTGGATGAGATTCTTTAAAAGATTTATTACACTAGTATTGTCACATTTGATGGGAATGTGATCAACAACTTTGTCATAATCCTTTAATTATTATTTCATCCAAAGAACTTAGGTGTAACAACAACCCATAGCCACATATTCTGCTTCGGTGGCGAATAAGGTAATCGAAACTTGCTTCTTACTAAACTAAGACACTAAGCATTCTCCTATGAATTAGTAAGTTCCATAAGTGATCTTTCTATCTAGTAAACTACCAGTATAATCTACATTTAAATATCCTATAAGGCTAAATGATGAAACTCTAAGATACCATAAACCTAAATGTAATGTGCCAAGTAAATATTTAAAAATCCTTTTCATAGCATTAAAATGTGATTCTTTAGGGCAAGATTGAAATCTAACGCACATGCATACACTAAACATGATATCGGGTCTATAAGCAGTAAGATAGAGCATAGAACTAATCATACCTTAATATTTCTTCTCATCAATGGACTTACTTGATTCATCATTGTCTAGTTTGATGGTAGCACTCATTTGGTGTCTTTGTTACTTTGCATCCATCCATGCCAAATTTCTTAAGTATATCCTTTGTGTACTTGGCTTGGTTGATGAAAATCCCTTCTTTGATTTGCTTGATTTGTAGGCCAAGAAAGAATTTGAGCTCTCCCATCATGCTAATCTCAAATTCCTTAGTCATACACTTAGCAAAATCCTTTCAAGTCGATTCATTAGTAGCACCAAATTTGATATCATCAACATATATTTGCATAATGAGTATATCATGATTATGTCTTTTAACAAACAAGGTTGTATTAACCTTCCCCTTTTCGAAATTATTTTGCAAAAGAAATGAACTAAACCTTTCATACTAATCTCTTAGAGCTTGTTTCAAACCATACAAGGCTCTATTCAATTTAAAAATATGATTTGGAAAGATATGATATTCAAAACCAGTAGGTTGTTCAACATAAACATCCTCCTCAATAAGGCCATTTAAAAATGCACTTTTAACATCTATTTGGAAAAGTTTGAAATTCATGTGACATGCAATGCTAAAAGAATTCTAATGGCCTCTAATCTTGCTATGATGGCATAAGTTTCATCATAATTAATGTCTTCCTCTTAGTTATATTCCTTCGCAACCAACCTAGCTTTGTTTCTAGTAATGAAACCTTGCTTATCTAACTTATTCCTAAACACCCACTTGCATCCTACAATAGGGTGCTCCTTAGGCCTAAAAATAAGTTCCTATACATTATTTCTCTCAAATTGGTTGAGTTTCTCTTGCATAACAATTACCTAACTCTCATCATTAAGAGCCTCATCAATAGATTTTGGCTCAAATTGAGAAACAAATGGAAGATTATTATCTAAAGAATTGAGTTGAGATCTAGTACTTATACCCTTTGAGGTATCACCAATTATTAGGTCCTTTAAGTGATGCTTGGAGAATCTCCAATCCTTGAAAAAATCTTGATTTGAGGTTTCCACTTGTTGACGTTGAGGTTCCTTTTCTTCTTTTGATGTCTTGCCTTCATCATGGTCTCTATCCATCTCTCTTGTGGTTGACTTCAACTCCCAATTTTCAAAGTCACCTATAAGATTATCAATAAGAGAACCTTTCCTAAGGTCAAGCTTACTATATTCATCAAACACAATATTCATAGACTCTTCAACAATCATGTTACTCTTATTGAAAACTCTATAGGCTTTGCTAGAGGTGGAATATCTAAGAAAGATTTCTTCATTTATTTTTGAATTAAAATTTTCAAGATTATCTTTGGTATTTAAGATATAGCACTTGCATTTAAACACTTTTAGTCATGACAATTTAGGCTTTCTACCATTCCAAAGCTCATAATAAGTTTCATTAAGAATAAGTCTTTTAAAAACACGATTTGCAATGTAACATGAAGTATTGATAGCTTCAGTCCAAAAATAATTAAGCAATGAATACTCATTGAGCATAGTTATAGCCATCTCTACTAGTGTTCTATTTTTCCTCTCTACAACACCATTTTGTTGTGGTGTTCTAGGAGTTAAAAAGTTATGAAGAATCTCATTCTCTAAGCAATAAGATTCAAAAGATTCATTTTAAAAATCTTTACCATGGTCATTTCTTATAGAAGAAATGAAGTAACCTTTTTTCATTTTGAACTCCTTTTGCAAAACTTTTAAAAGCATCAAAGGTGTTATGCTTATGAGCTAGAAAGGAAACCCAAGTAAGCCTAGAGTAATCATCAACTAGGACTGCATAATATTTTCCACCTAAACTAGCACTCCTAGTAGGTCTTATCAAATCCATATGGATAAGTTAAAGAGGATTATATGTACTTACAACATTCTTTTCTTTGAAAGAGGATTGATGTTGCTTTCCCATTTGCATGGTCTACATGTCTTGTCTTTAGAGAACTTTAGCTTGGGAAGACCTTCCATTAGCTTTCCTTTTGATAAGCTTTGTAGCAGCTTCATGCTAGCATGTCCAAGTCTTCTATGCCAAAATCAAGCTTCATTACTACGTGACACAAGACACTTGAAAGATTGATTAGCCAAATTGTCTAAGTCAATTAGGTAGGTATTGCCCTTCCTTTCAGCCTTGAAGACTACCTTTTTATCCACCAAATTGGTAACTCTGCATTCTTTAGGGTCAAAGGTGACTTTATTACCCTTATCACATAATTGACTTACACTAAGTAAATTATATTGTAATCCATCTACAAGTAAAACAACATCATGAGAGAACAACCATTTTTACCAATAATACCAATGTCAATTACCTTACCCCTGGCATTGTGTTCAAAAGTGACATTGCCATCTTCCTTCTATTTTAAGGCCATGAATAGCTTTTTATTACCCGTCATGTGCTTTGAGAATCCACTATCCATATGTCAATCGTTCATTTCATTGATGACTACCAAACAATCCTACACAACACAATAAATCATTTTTATTTAGGTACCCAAGCATACTTGGGTCCTAGGGGTTTAGGCCTAGAAAGATCCTCCAATTTGAGGTAAGCCTTCTTAATCTAACAATGAATGTTGATGTGACCAAACTTCATGCAATAGTGACATTGGAGTTTAGACTTATGAGTTTTCCTCCTATACATGGCTTTGGTATGAGTATGGGTATTTCTCATACCATGATGATATGAGTGTAAACATGAGCATGAATGGTTAGGTGTAGAAGTGAATTTTCTATATGTGTTGGGGTGAGCATGTTTCTTGGTGTAAATATATGCATGATTATCCTTCTTTGTCATATGCTTTGAGCCTTGATGTGTTTTCCCTTTGACCTTGGGCAATGGTGGCCTAGTACTTTGAGCACTTTTTCTTCCAACTGCCTCAATAGTAGATGTTTGAGGTGTTGAGGCTCTAATGAAGGTTATGAGTGAAGATGTAGATGAAAAGGCTCCATTAAAGCCTAGATCATGTCTAACTAAAGTTCTTTGAGACACAATAAGTGTATCCAAAGCTTTCTTCCCTTTGTGAAACTTAGAGATGAAATTTTGTAAGTTCTATAACTTCACCCTTTAAAGAATCATTCTCTTTTCCCAAGGAGTTTAAGGAAGAAGATGATTTAGAAAGACTCTCAATAAATTTCTTGAGTTCTTCATTAGAAGTCTTCAATTCACTTATAAGATTGTTCAAGGATTTAATCCTTTAGTTTGGAGCATTTTTTTCTTATAAGATTTCATTTGTGACTTGTATTTGTCACATTTCAAAGTGAGAGCTTCTAAAAACTCATCATCTACATCATCTAATTCATTATATTCTTCATAAGAATGAGGTGAAGAACTTACCTCATTTGAAGTGTCATCTTTTGCAATGAAGCACAACAACTTTCTCCTCTTCATCCTCTTCACTTGAGTTGTCATCCCAAGTTATTTTGAAGCTCTTCCTCTTTTACTTGTCCCTTTTCTTCTTCTTCTTTAATTTGGGGCAGTCATACTTAATGTGGCCTTGTTTGCCACATTCACAGCATGTAACATCACCCATTCTTTCCTTGAGGTTTGAAGTTGCTTTCTTGAAGTTTCTTCTATCTTTTTTTCTTTTTATCAACTTATTTGTTCTTCTTGAAAGCATAGCCAGCTCCTCCTCCTCTTTGTCGCTATCTTCCTCACTTGAAACAACCTCTGGTTCCTTTTCTTTTGATGTAGATTTGAGAGCCGAGGTCTTATTTTCTGGTTTTTTTATTTTATCTTCTGGATTTGACTCTTAGATACTGTAAACCTTGGCACCAAATTTCTCAAGAGGTAAAGATTTAAAATTTTTTTAGTTTACCTCATGATTGGTAAGAATCCTTCTGAATTTCTTCATGTTTGTGACAATCAAAAGGAGTCTATTCATCATATCCATGATGTTTTCATTCTCCTTCATCATGAATAACTCTCATTCGGTCACATACATCTTTAGCCTGTCGAACTTCACCAATGTTGGACCTTTCCTATTTCTTCTCTTAATAAAGAACTAAGAATGATTGTCATAGCTCTCTTATTCCTTCCATTAGATCTCCTATGAGCCCCAACCTATTCTTCTCTTGGGATCAATTCTTCACTTCCATCCACCACCTTAGTTGGTGGCTTCCACTCTTTTGCTACAATGTCCCAAAGATCCACCACTTCACCATCCAAGTATATTTCCATCCTATACTTCAAGTGAGTATAGTTGGATCCATCAAAATATGGCTTGAGATAGATGTGGATTCCTTCTTGTGTCATGATCTTTTCTCACACAATAAGTCTTGAAATAAGACTTAGCTCTGATACCACTTGTTAGCCCTTAAGCACTAAGAAGGGGAGTTGAATTGGTGGGAAACTAAAAGATTTAGCGGGAATTTAAAGTGTTTAGAGAATGGAGAAAGAGTAGAAACAATGAACACAAGATATTTATAGTGGTTCGGGTGTTAACAAACCCAAAGTCCACTACCCAGTTCTTCACAATTGGGTATTTCACTCAACTTAAAATGGTGTCTCCAAGCTCACACCAAACTTATACAATGTGTTTTTATGGCTCACACACAACCTCACTCAAGTGTTTTACACAGACTCACACTTTAACCTATTATAAGAGTTTTGATAGCTAGACTAACTCTCAACCTAATTATAATAGTGTTTAATGTTTACACCAAACAATAAGAACTCACAATCAAAGAATAAGAAGTTGTGAAACAAATTTGCAAGAGTTTGGCTATAATTAATAAAATTCTCTTTCATTCATGTCTGTTTGGTGGAGTGTTTATGACAACAACCACCAAAGATATGTTAGTAACAAACTATGCCTAAATCTCTAAAGTAAGTTAGACAAATTTTGCTTTAAATACCTGCCAGATAGAAGTCACGGTAGTGATTGGAATTTCATGGTCATGATTTTCCAATTTGCATTGGAAAGACTGAAATCGTAGTAAAAAACCATGTTTTATGTCTAACGATTAGTCCATGTGTCCTTATGCCACTGGTGCTCCAAGAAATATAGTCATTGTGTTTGACTAACCAACCAAAAGTAGCGATCACGATTGAGATCCTTTTTGGATGCGACAGGGACCACATATTCTTCTGTTTGGTAAGGGGAAAACACTCTCTTAGGTCGCGGTCGTGGTAAATGCTTTTCCATCATGAATTTTGATATTCCAATGATTGCCTTAGACGTTTGGTGTGCTATGGTTGCTGACTCAGTTCCCTCCTTTAAGCTATGAAATTTGTGGTCTCAACTTTAGATGTGAACACCATCGCAAATCTCTTTGTGTGTCCTTTAAGTCACCTTCGGCTGGATCGCGACTGCGATTTCCTTTGCAAATTCATCTGACCCAAGTTCATCCATCTTTGTTGCAAGGTTGCAATCGTGATTTAGAGGATCTTAACTATGAATTTTGATGTCTTACTCAAAGTTAGAGATTTAGATTTCCATCAAACTTTCAATGAAAACCTAACTTTAAAACTACAAAAACAATACTTGAACAAGATATTAGTACCTATCAATTTTCATTATCAAGATCAAAAGAGACATTTTACTTAGGTTTGACCAACCTGGTGTAACAGAATGAATCTCATTTTTCTTTAAAAAAAAAAAAATTGAACCATAAAACTAACGAATGAGTAAAAATTATTTAAAATTAATCCTTGAGGTTGACATATGTGTTTGGCTGTCGGATTCAAATTGTTTTGTTCTATGCATATTTTGACAGTTACTTTTATTTTTCTTTTAATGTTAAAAGTTTAATGTTATAGATCAAAACTCATCGTTTTGAAGTATAATTTTTATTTTATTTTTTTATGAA
This sequence comes from Omphalea diandra, assembly GCA_949677035.1. NCBI lineage: Eukaryota > Viridiplantae > Streptophyta > Magnoliopsida > Malpighiales > Euphorbiaceae > Omphalea > Omphalea diandra. Next base: position 50,173 of record CATIWR010056647.1, on the reverse strand, counting down.
ATATAGTTTATAAAGTCACTATATCAACATTATAAATGATGTTACATGATTTATTTCTCATTTAATTAATAATGAATAATATACAATATGATATATACACAAATTAAAATTTTCAAAGCTTAAATAAAAAAGTTAAATTGCATGATATTTTTATATTTTTTAAAAAATTAATAATATATCAATTAATATATTAAGATGACTCTGATCAACTAACGTGTTATGCTATCATCATATATTAACCTTTTAAATAATATTATATACTTTGTCACTACATAATTAATGAAGTATTAATATTTATATTTTTAAAATTATTTATTTAAATATGGTACTTTTTAAAAAATGATTTTGAATAAAAATATGAAATTTTAATGATTAATCCATCTATAAGAAACAAAATTAAAAAAATATTTAAAAAAAGAGGGATAATACTGCAAGGCACAGTCACATTTGTCTGCCACCGATCAAATGAGCCAAATGCTTCTGATTTTAATGCACAAGTTGGGGCTTATCTTACCTTGAATATGAAACTAAATTACAAGAGTTTTTGTTTTATTCAAAATTCTAAAGCCAGCTATGGTAGATGATGGTTTCCATATGCGAATTTAGCATGTGATGGTTTCCATACCTATCTCGAGTTAATCCAGGTTGAAGACTTTGCAAAAATCTGATCTTGAGACAGAAGATAAAAAATATTTTCTCATATCTAATTATAGATTTTTTAAATAATAATTTTATAATTAAAAAAATTACTATGAATAAAAGTTTCAAAGATAAGTTTTTTAAAAATTAAATTTTTTACTCTTAAAATTTAAATTGAGAAAAAAAAGTAATAATAAATGAGAATAGAGAATCTTTTATATATTTTTTTCAAAATTAAAATTTTTAATAGCAACGCCAAACATGCTCTTAAGTATTGTCAAAGTCTAAATTGTGATAGGAAAATTTATCGATGAGTAACAGAATTCAATTCCCATTTTCGCATCCGTCAATTTAGTAAATTCAGCAAATCATTACTCCTTGAATACCTAATATCAATTTAGAAAAAGGTTTTAAACATTATGTTTCTCATTGATTTCATAAAACTCAGTGCACTAAGCACACGTGATCTTTGAGACCCAGAATGCCAAAAGAGGAGAGTGCGCTTGATGGTTTTTTTTTCTTTTTGCACATCTATAGCTGATGCGGCTACACGATTGGTGTTTATGACAAATGTAGAGATAGCAAACGGGTGAAGTCGTCCAGGGAGGTTTGAATCATATACGTAAAAAAGATTTTAAGTCATTTCAGATTTATTATTAAAATTGATATTTTAAATTAAGTAGAGTCATTTGTTATTCAATTTTTAATTATGCATTTAAATTTTTTTATCATTTATATAATATTTTCTTATAATTTATTAAGAAAAATAATAATTTTTTAAAAAAATTATTTTTAATCAAATTTTATATAAAACAAAGATTGATTAAAAATTTATTTTTATTTAAATGCTTAATAAATTAAATATAATTTATTTTTAAAGCAAATCATTGTATATAATCAAAACAAACAATTGAACTAAATCCATATAAAATTATATTCAAATCATATATCAAAATTTAAACTAATTTACAAACAAACATATAATGCTTAATAATAACAAATCACTAATTACAAAAATATTATGTATTATACTAAAAATTTTTATGATAAATTAATTTTATCTTAATATGTGAGTTTATTGTGATAAAAATTAAATTTATCACAATTATTATAAAAATAAATAAACTAGTGATAAATTTCTTTTATGTATTAAATCATTTATAAATTATGGTAAAAACTTACTTTAATAATTTAAAAAATTCAAACATTTATGTGATTTTCAGCCGTATCTAAAATTTTAAATTAAGTCAATTACGCTCTAATTTGACGAATTATTTTTAATTATACCTTAAATCAAAATCAGAATTTAGTAAAGTACATATTTGTACTTAATTAACTTTTATACTTTTTCAATTAGTTCAATTAAACTTAAAATTAAGTTTAGAGTTTAATTAATATGATAGCTTTATTTTTTATTCAATTTAATTTTATTTTTACATAATTAAATTTATTATGTACTTTTGCATGATGAATTCTAATTTTTTACTTAAATTTAAAAATTAAAAATTAAAAAATTTAAATTTACAATTCATAAAATCTCTCAATCTCTCATTTTTTTTTTAAAAAAATTCTCCTAATCTTCTTATAAATTTATTTTATATTTTAAATAATAAAATTTTTAAACTATTTACAATAAAAACCTTCTAAAAATATTTAAAAAATCAATTACATAAGATTAATTAAGATGATACTTTATTTTTATTTAATTTATCGCATTTGTGTTTAATTAAATTTATTATATACTTTTATATGATGAATTTTTTTAATTTTAAATTTATATTTAAAAATAAAATTTTCAAATTTTAATTTATAATTCATAAAATCTCTCAATCTCTCATTTAAAAAAATTTCTCTCAATCTTTTTTTAAAAAATATAAACTATTTAAAATAAAAACTTTAAAAAATTAATTATATGAGCTCAATTAAGATGATACTTTTATTTTGTATTTAATTTAATCAATTTTTCGCTTAGTTAAATTTATTATATATACTTTTACATGAAGAAAATGAATTTTATATTTAAATCTATAAAATTTTTAAAATTTAAATTTATAATTCATAAAATTTCTTAATATCTCATTAAAAAAAATTCTTTCAATATCTCCATAAAAATTTAATTTTTATATTTTAAATAATAAATTATTTAAATCATTTAAAAATAAAAACTTTAAGAAATATTTAAAAACTAATTACATGAGCTTAATTATAACGACAATTTTTATTCAATTTTATCTCATTTTGTATTTAAATTAAAAATTTTTGAAATTTAAATTTATAAACTATAAATCTATCAATCTCTCATTTAAAAATTTTATTTCAATCTCTCATCAAAAATTAATTTATATATTTTAGATAATAAATTACTTAAATTATTTAAAATAAAACTTCTCAGAAATATTTTAAAAAATCAATTACATGATATGAACTTGAATATTTTTTTAAAAATTTATCATTGAAATAAAATTTAAGGATCTATTAGTTTATTATTTAAATATATAAAATAAAATTTGATAATTAAAAACAAGAAATTAAAATAAAATTAATTATTTATCAACTAAAATTAAAATAAAATTTTATATTTTTGTGAAAATTTATTTAAATTGTGTAAAAAAATATTATTTTAGTAAAATTTAAACTAAAATTTTAATCTAATTGAACTAATTAAAAAATATAAGGGTAAATTTAGTCTAAATATATACTTTACTAAATACTGATTTTGACTTGGGTATAATTTAAAAACCAATTCATCAAATTAGGTGTAATTGACTCAATTAAAAAATTGACTCAATTAAAAACTTTGAATGCAATTAAAAATTTGTGAAAAAAATTTGAGTATTTTGAGTCACTGAGCCCAAAAATTTTAATTTAAAATTTTTATTATAACAAATGAGCATTCAAGATAAATTATTATATGAACTCTTTCATCATAATATTTTGTCATGGTACATTAGTGTCAAATTTCTGTTGCCCAGCAAATTAGATATAAGCAGTAATATTGTCATAATAATATTTTATAACTGTATTAAATAATTTTATAAAAATGATAAATTATTTTATCACAATAAACAACTATTATTCTTACTAAATAACTTGTTATTATAAATAAAAAATTGAAATTTAGGCACATGAAAAGACACAATGAAATCAGTAAATTTATTAAAAATATAAAAATATTAACATATTTTAAATAAAATAAAATAAAATTTGAATTTAATTAAATGATTTAAATATTTTTTAAAATAAATTTCTTTTTTATTTTAATTATTTTCTTTATATATATATATATATAGTAATAAAATTTATTTTTTCTATTATCATCGGGTCAAATGAGTTAGATCACGGATTGACCCATTTGGATCAGTTTTGACCTAACCGATTGAATTGACTTTTATCCGACCCGACCTCAAAAATTTCGGGTTTGCTTTGAATTCAGGTCATATTTTTCCTAGCAGATCAGGTTTTTAGGTTGGACCAAAAATTGCCGCCTCTAGATAGATGAGATAGGAAATTTAGTGTTTGATAAAGTTTAATGATATTTTATAATTCTGATAATTCTTAAAGGGTTATTTTTGGTATTTTAGACTATATTTCAATGAAAAATGGATCAATAATTTAAATGTTATCCTTTGGGCATCCAAATTTATGTTTTTACTGTATTTGGAAAATTTGGCAGATTTAATGCCTTTTAATAAAAAATTTTGTTTTGAAAAACATTTTAATTTTTATCTGTTTTTAATAAATATTTTCTAGATTTAACCTTAGAAGCAATATTATCAAAAAATAAAAATTTTTATTTTGTTTAAATCATTTCCTATTTAAGTTAAGATTTGGATTCCCTACATTATATGCTTGGTGATTTTTAAAGACAATGTTTACTGAATAATAAACCTTTTAGAGAGAGTATCTCTTGTTTTTTCCTAAAATTTTTGATATTTTTGCTAAATTAATTGATTTTTGTATGGATATTTTTGATATTCATGTGTGAATCAACGTATTTAACAAATTATATTTAGCGTTTTCACATCATCTTATGGAGCTTCCGCTATATTTATAACAATAATTGATATGTTGAAATACTTAATACTTAAATTCCAGAAAATATGAGTGTAAAAGGATAATTTGCATTGATACTCACTAAAGTATGGTCTAAATCCTGTTATGATTATAGGATTTATGATTTTACCCAATTAGATCATTAAACTTTCATGAGCATCGAATTCAAGTTTCAGAAAATAAATTCTAGTCTCCAATGGTAAAAGTATTGATATACAACACATTTTGAGACTTGCATTTGGACATTATCATTGACTAGTCGGCAACCCGGCGTTACAGGGGCTGTATTTTTTATTTTCGTTTTGAAGAAATATATATTTAATTTTTTAAAAAATATGTTATTTAGTTACTTTTTAACGATAGAATAAGAAATAATGAATACATTATACATGAATTTAAAATATTTAAAATATTAAATTATAGTAAATATATTTAAATTTAAATGATGTTTTCATTGAGTTGTATGAAAAATATATGTTGCAGCTATTAGCGTAATAATTCAAGAGAAGGAAAGCAAAAAAGATATTCGGAAATCATATTAAGCCAATGTAGAAATGACAAAACTGTACACTCATTTTTTCATCTATTAGCACGGTGACAAATAGAAAAATAGAATCACTAACTTATATATTATAAAAAAAATAGAATTTAGAAAAGAGTACAACACATTTTCACATAGTACTGGTAACTTTGAGATTTTATTATTGTTAATACTGGAGTGAGGAAGACAAAGGCAATCTTGTAAGAGTGTGTCCTAAAGAGTGTAGAGATTTTGTATTTTTAAATTGTTTAGTAAATAATATCAAAGTAAAAAATTTGATGTCTACTATACATTTGGTGCATTGAATTCTAGTATTTTGTTTATTATTAGGGATTTCGTTTTTGATTTTCCAGTGTTCATTTATTGTTTGTTTATATAATAGTTTATTAGTATGAGTTATATTAAAGAGTGGATTTGGTACTATTTGTAAGATTTTTTCTTGATTGGCAAAGGTAAATTTTTTCCATGTTATTGGTCTACTATTTGTAGTGGGAATCTTGGTCCATGAGAAACATTTAAAATGTGTTGAATGATAACTGATATGCAAGTTGCATATTTATTTTTACTTACAACGATGAAATTCACATCACAATTTAACAGTTTTAATATATTTTTTGTTTATAGAAATAAAAATATGTGTCATATATGAATAAGGCAGGTTTATTTTTGTGATGACAATATTTTTTTTATTAATTTGAATTCAGATGAAGTTATCATAGGTATATGTTTGTAGAGAAATTTCAAATTTAGATTTGGTAGCGTTGTTTGATATGTTATTTGCGTACGAAACTCTGAGTGCCTGCAAAATTGAGGAAATATAAATTATGCAGGGTTATTAAATTTTTGTAAGTAGCGAAATAAAATTTATTTTCTTACTTTATTTCTTCATGGTTGACTTCGTGGTGGCTTGATTTCAGCCTCATGAACAGTATTAATTTTTTCTTGGGATTATGTTAGGTGACAAGAGGGAGATATGATGGTGTTTTTTATGGGTTATGGTTTGTGTATTATTTATAGTTGAGGTGTTTTTATAGTGATGTATGACTTTTTGTTTTAGATATATTTAATACATTGAATTTGAAAGGTTAGTGTTATTTTGATTGATTATTAAAGGGACATTAATTAGTTTATTAATGTGTTTTGTGTTTTGAACGTGGTTGATTTGATTGTATATTGTTACTTTAGTAGTTATTGTTTTCAATGTGTTTAAAACCTGTGGTCATTTGGTGGTTTTTATGATGATAATTGTAATGGTTTAGTGTTATTATTGTTTACTTTACATTAGTATATTTAATTTTTTTTTTTTGTGTGTTTGTGAAAAGTCTTTTGATTTCTTCTCATAGTTTGTGGTATTAAGTATTAGTTTTATTATAATTAATGAGATTTAAGTATTTTAGTTATTGGCATTGATGTTGTTTTTCATGTTGTAATTTATTTAGTGTTTGAATAAAATTTAAAGATATAGGGAAATTAAGTTTATGTTCAAGTTTTGTATGCTGTAATTTTTGTATTTGTATGTTGTAATTTTTGTATGCTGTAATTTTTGTATTTGTATGTTGTTCAAATTAGTATACTTCATTAAAAAGGATGCTATAATCAACATAATAAAATATACTTATTACAATAAATCGTGATTTATTATTGACATTGAGAGCTTATCTTCTTCCCTCCCCCCTTCCCCAACCCATCTCTCGTTTCTTAACCACCGATCATATGATTAATCATTGCAACTGGTTTCCATATTTTTATCTTTTAAACTCACAATGATGATGCAGCTCCACAATGATATGAAACTAAATCTATTTGTACTTAGCTACAATTAAAACTTCTATGAAAAGTAAAAAATATAAGCAAAAACCACTATGAATATCCAATACACTAATAGTTAGGATAAACTCTTCTAAAAGTTACCAGACACAGCAACACAATATTTAAACACAAAAGCATTCAATTCTCCTTTTCACAAATGCTTTTTCAAATACTATCATGGAGAAAAAAAAAATGCGGGTGGAGTTTTAAAAGTAGGATCCTGAACATCTCAATAATATTAATTTAATTAATAATATTAATAATAATTTAATATTTTTAATTAATTTATTAATATTAATTTAATACAATAATAATTATTCAACAAATATTTATATTTAATTAATACAATTTAATTATAAGAATTTAGTTAATAAAATATAATATTTTTAATTAATTTATTCATATTAAAATTAATAATAATAATAATTTAATAAACATTCATCTTTAAAATTTACTTAATAATATTAGTTAATAATATAATAAAATAATATGGGAATGAATCAAAAAAGCTCCTCAACATTTAATAAATCATTTAATCCTCAAACCATTAAAAAAAGAAAAAGAAAAACCAGCAAACATGATTATTACCCAATATAGATAAACATGATTATTACCCAACAAACATGCACCTACACGAAAATGATCAAACATGCACCTACACGAAAATGAGTGTCATGTCAAAGTTTATGGCAAAAAAATATTATAAAAAATAGCTTTAAAAATTCTGAAAAAAAATATTATAAAAAATAGCTTTAAAAATTCTGAAAAAAATATTATAAATATAGTTATAATAATTAAAAATTAAAAAATAATATCAAAACCAAGTTTGGATCAAATTGAACTGAATATTAGTTTGATTTTCAATTTGACCAATTCAATTTGCTAATTCGGTTAATCTCAAAAAAAAAAAAAAAAAAAAAAAAAGCGATATCTCTAGATTTTTTACTCAAGAAATTAGTAAATGATTGCCAGGATTAGTTACCATTTTCATAATGGGAAACCATACATATTTGGAGCCAAAAAGACTAGCCTCTAACTTTTACATATGAACACTTTCGAGTAATGCTAGGGTTGTTCTGTCATTACCCAAAGGTCATGGGTTTCACCAGAAATGGCCTCCTTGCAATGCAAGAGGATTGTTGTGTTTATTTGACCCTCCTCAGAACCCAAAATTCAGGTTGTCTTGTGCATGATGATGCATTTTTTGTCGTTATATATTGTATTTTGCGTGTGTATATATTTAAAACAAATGAAGATTGTGGCTACCTCTATGATTTATATAATATGGTGTTGTATGTGATTGTGTACTTAGGTCTTTCCTTTAGGAATATAGGAATGTCATTGCTAATGCATCTATGGTTTGTTGCAGTCAAGGATATTACTTCTGGTGGGAATATGAAAGTAAGTAGACAAAAAATCCCAAATGATATGACGCTATTAATCTTGTTGTTTCCTTAATGAAATGCTAACATGAATTAAATTTCATCCGATTTTTCTTTTTTATTATTACATGCTAATATTTTTTATTCTTATAATATTGCACTTTGGCCAAAAAAATGTGATTTCTTAGAATTTTACTTTTTGAAGGCTGCTACATCAGATATTTTGGTTAATTGGAAAGAGCAAGGAAGAATATAAGTGATTTGGCATATAGAATAATTCGATCGTGTGTCATGTGAAGCTTCGGATAGGTCTGGAATTCCAGGCCTTTAAGGTGGATGAAACTTTATTTAATGAGATAGCAATTGGAAAAATCAAGAACCTGTTCCAGTTTTTGGAAAAATAATAATAAAATTAATAAAAACAATTATATGACACCCAGTACATTAATTCTCTTTTCAAAGTAATTTTTTATTTCGAAGATCACGGAAGAAGAGATCTCATATATTTTCTTCAGAACGAATGAAAAAAAAAATTAATGAAGAAATTACCTAAAATTTCATTACATAAAGCACGGGAGCAAATACTTCTTCCTTAACAACGTCTGATTTAGGAGAAATCTCATCTCTTGTGCCTTGCACAAAATTGCCTTCAGATTCTATAACTGAACCACCTGTTAGATTCTTCCTTCCCAATAAAAAGATTCATAGTATATTAGACCTTATTGAACAAAGTCGGGACATGATATAGTCCCATAACAACCAGAGCTTCCACTTACTCCATCAAGATGTCTCTTTTCATTAACATTAGTTAACCTGCAGGAAAGTCAACAGATATTTGATCTTGTGATCAGAAAAACTATGATATTTGATCTTGTGATTAGAAAACATATGATATACAGATAATACCTTAGAAAGCTAAGCAATTTTCTTATATTTTATCAAGTTGTGAATGTTCTCCATCGACATGCGTAAGTTCTATGCGGATGATTTGGTTTTGGTATTAGAGTATCTAAATGGTACAAATAAACGGACCTGAAGAAGAGACTTAATAGATATTTATTTATTACAAATAAAGGCCAGAAGACACAAACCATGCCAAATACAAACGCAAATAAACGAGACATAACAGTTAAATAATGCAGTGTAAGGGCTAAACAAAAGTTTTAACAGGGAATTGTCACATCAGCCTTCAATCTTCTTTTTGATTCACTATATATATATATATATTCATTTTTGACAGATTAGGTATATATATATGGAACTCAATATGTACGATGTCACTAAGTTAACCCATTCACTAAAACACCTTATGCACATGCACTCCAAAACACAAAAATGAGAGAGCCTATCTAATATATATATATATATATATATATATATTATTAGCGCATGTGGATGAGGTGTTTTAGTGAATGGGTCAACTTAGCGGCATAGTACATAGTGAGTTCCATATATATACATAATCTGTAAAAAAATGAAGAAATAAAATAGTTGTATAGGTATGAAAGCATAAAAAATTGGTGTCCCATAAGTACTCCGATTGCTTCAAGTTGAAGAGCAAAATTTACTTTTCACAATATGAATATAATACTAATAAAAATTTATTGACTCAATTCAATAAAATTATAATTTATAATCGTGATACTTGGACTATAATTCAATCATCATCTATGTAAACTGGCCTAAAATGAAGTAAAGCTGCTCCTTTCAGATATAGGTTATTGACGTGTTTTGATTGCATTGAACATTTATTGGTGAAAAAACCTTGCTTACGAAAATTTATAGTAACTAAATATAAGGGTTATATGATGTGAGTGTCTGTACAACTCAAGGATATGTGGTGTCTAGTGCTTCTTGGCTTTTGCCTTCCCTTTGTAGCAAAATAATAATAATAATAATAATAATAATAATAATAATAATAAGATTAAAAAAATCTATATTTTCATGCTTGTATCAAAATAGTCTAATTTTTTTATTTTTATTACTTTTTAAATCTATGTATTTTCATTTTTTTTTATCATTCGTATTCTCATATTGGATTTAATTATGTTTGACAGTGACACGACACTTCAAACCTTTTATATTTTGCTAAAATTATATGATCTAATTGTCCATTTATTGAGTTAAAAATAAATTGACCTTTTATATTTTGAAACTACGATTATTGGTGTAGGACTAGATTGATCAAACCTTAGTCAAAACTCTATTTTGATATTGACAATGTAGATTGACATGTTCAAACATCTTTTTTAAGTGTTGATAATGCAAATTGATATGTTCTAACCTTAGTCAAAACTCTCTTTTTTAAGTTGTAAGGTTTTGTGTGTGAGTCTTAAAACATAAAGTGTACAAGTTTGGTGTGAGGTTAGAAACACCATTTAGTGTTAGTGGAACACCCAATTATGAGGAATTTGGGAGTGGATGTAAGGTTCATTAACATCCGAACTACTATAAAACATTATGTGTTCGCTTCTTCTCTTACTTCTTCAATTTCCATATTCTTCACCTTTCCTAGAAATTTTTTAAATTCCTCACCAATTCAACCCCTCTTTCTTGGTGCTCAAGGGCTAACAAGTGGTATCAGAGCAAGGTCTCATTGAAACCCTTAATTGAGTGAGTAAAGATAAATGGCAGAAGAAGGAAACCACATCCATCTCAAGCCAAACTTCGATGGATATGAGTATACGCATTGGAAGTATATGATGTAGATATATTTGGACAGCAATGTGGTGGATCTTTGGGATATTGCAGCAAAAGAGTGGAAGCCTCCTACTAAGGTGGTTGATGGAAATGAAAAGTTAATTTCAAGAGAGGAATGAGTGGAAGCTCGTAGAAGATCAAATGGGAGGAATAAAAGGGCAATGGAAATTCTTCTTAGTTATTTATCAAGGGAAGAAATAGAAAGAGTACAACATTACCTCATAGCCAATGAAATTTTAAAAGCTTTGGAGAATTACCATGAAGGCACAACTTTGGTGAAATCCAGCAGATTAAAGATGTATGTGACTGAATGAGAGCTTTCTTGATGAAAGATAACAAAAGCATCACCGATGTAATGAATAAACTCTTATCCATCGTGAAAAACATGAAGAAAACTAGAAGAGTACTCACCAATCATGAGGTAAACACCAAAATACTTAAATCCTTTTCTCTTGAGAAGTTTGATGCCAGGGTATGTAGTATTTAAGAGTCAAATCCAAAAATTGAAAAAGTGCCAACAAATGTCCTCATAGGCAAGCTTCTTACTCATGAGTTAGCCTTCAAAAAGAATGAGGAGATGAAGAAGATGAGAGGGCAAGGGGATAGAATGAAACAACAAAGAAGAAGACCATAGCTCTAAAATCCTTAGCTAAGGACAAAGAAATAGAGGTTGTCTCAAGTGATGATGATAGTGAAAGAAAAGAGGAAGAGTTAGCCATGCTTTCTAAAAGGACCAAGCAATTAATAAGAAGAAGAAAAGATAGAAGGAACTTTAAGAAGGCATCTCCCAACATCAATGAAAAGAAGAGTGGAGCAACATGCTATGAGTGCGGCAAGCAAGGTAACACCAACTATGATTGCCCCAAGTTGAAAAGGAAGAACAAAGGGGACAAAGAAAAGAAGAAAAGTTTCAAAGTCACTTAAGATGACAGCTCTAGTGAGGAGGATGGAGATAAGGAAGTGGCAAATCTATGTTTCATGGCACAAGAAGACTCTTCTAATGAGATAAATTCTTCACCCCACTTTAATGAAATTATGATGCATTTGATGATGTAGATGATGAGCTCTTAGAAGCTTTTACCTTAAGATGTGACAACTATAAGTTACAAATGAAAACTTATAAAAAGAAATGCCCAAAAGTGGAAAATAAGTTTAACTCATTAAATGAGCTCATAAGTGAGTTGAGGACTTCAAATGAATAACAAAAAAAATCTATTGAAAGTCTTACTAGATCCTTTTATTCTACAAACTTCTTGAGAAAGGAAAATGATACCTTAAAGAGAGAGGTAATTGAGCTTACAAATTCTATTTCTAAGTTTCACAAAGGGAAGGAAGCCTTAGATACATTAATTGTATCACAAAGACATCCCCTAGTAAGACATGATCTAGGCTTCAATAGAGCCTCCTCATCATCTATACCCCCTCTCACTACTGTTATTAAAGCTTCAACACCTTAAACATCTAGAATTAATGTAAGTGGGAGGAAGAGTGTGATGACCATTTTCATTTACAAATCATGGCATTCATGTCCAAAAATACATATACATAAAGGTTGATTCATCATACATACACAATCCAACATGTATTTAATGTACATATATGTTAACTAATATTCAAGGCTAGTGACCATAAACTAGTTCCTATCTAGATATATGTACATGACACAAGGAGAAGAGAGTTGGAATTTAGCTAACGACTTGTGCTCCATGTGCCTATATTGAAAACTCTATGCTCCAAAGTATCCAAACCTTATGCTTCAGTATTTGAAAAACATAATTGCGATTTGGTGAGTCATGACTCAATGAATAAAAATAATAATCAGATTCTTATGGCACAACCAACAATCAAATATCATTATGATACATTACAAGTATAAAAATTGACTATGCAAGTGCAAATGCAATAGATTGATTTTGTCGTCACCTTATAAGGCAAACACTGCTCCTAGGAATTCATGTAATTCAAGTGACATTTGATTTTGCTAGCTAGCATATAATAAGTGAATCACTTGATCAATAACATATGCCAATAGGACATATTGGTCCCTTTCCAAGTGATTTGTAAGTGTTTGACAAGTTGGTCTCAACATCCTTTTAGTTCCATATGTAAGTGTTCATTCACAATGGTATACCAAGTAATCATTAAGAGCATATAATTCTCACTTAACTTGTATTCACATGTAAAATGTCATAATTCAATCACATATACATGTAATAGAACATAACCATCTTGTAAAATCATCACACAGACATATTAGAATCTAATTATGGTTTTTACTCACCTCTTGATTCGACCAACCTTTATAGTAGGTTTGGTCCTTTCTCTTAGGCTTCCTCAAAGTGTTGAGATCCTAACATGTGATACATACATGGTTATAAGTATGTCAAAATGATTATGAATGCTTGGTATGCAACTATGACTTGTTCCATGCAAGTGGACCTAGTGTTTATGCATATTTTTCTTATATGGCAGTCTGAACTTGCTATAGTCTAATTATAATAACTCTTACTATACTTATCCAAATGACTTGATTCTTTTTTTTTTTTTCAAATAAAATAGGCACATAATGATACAACATAGTCAAATTTCATATTCTTTTTCTTTTCAAATAAAATAGGCATATAATGATACAACATAGTCAAACTTCATATCAATATAAGATATATAGAAAATGTGGTGAATTTTTGAATTCTGCCCTATTTCAATGTTATCTTAGTCTGAGTAGGTCTTTCAGTCTTAGATAATCTCAAATTTTACAAATCCAATTGTAAAACTGATTGACTAAAAGTTCTAAAACACATAAATTAACATTTTTCATGTTTTATTCATTGTCTAATTCAGTCTATAAAGTTACCAAAATAAATGGTCAATCTCAAGATGAGCAGGTATTCAACATGTTGGGAATTAACCATAATAAAGGAGCAATATCTCATCAACCATGATATATTTGGCAAACCAGTTTTACAGGAATGTATACCAGACATAAATATACAACTTTCAAGTTTAGAACATCATCAGATTCCCATTCTATGGTCATCAAATTATTGGAAAACAAAATTAAAAGACTGATGAGGTTTCTTCAAGTTTAGGGTCAGTCACAATCAATGAGCCATATTTCTTTCCACACAACAAATTAAGCAAAAATATTTTACAAAAATTTAGAGAAAATATAACCCTACAAACTTCGTATTTTGCACTTTGTATAAATCTAGGCATAAAGTCATCAAAATATATGAAAACAGAAAGACTAAGGAGATTTCAGTTGGTTATGAATCAACACTAAGGAAGGAGCCATAGTTCTTCACACACACCAAATTAAGAAAAACTGTTTTACATGCATTTAGGTGAGCCATATTGCTACAACTTTTATGGCTTACACTTTTCCCAATTCCTCTTCTAGGGTTATGAAATTGTGAGTGCAAGATTATACTCTAATAACAAAACCAACACAATCAAATATGTTTTCCTTAAGCTATAATCTCCATACATGAGCTCTACCTCAAATACTCCAAAATTCTTACTAAACATGTATGATTAACATGTCATGAGGGAGTAATTTTATGTGGAAAGAAGATAAATTAACTTACCTATTTTCCCATAACCAGAAAATTTTAGAATTTCTTCCTAACTAGCTTACTTTTCTTCCTTTTTTTTTTTTTTTTTTCTTCTTCTTCTTCCTTTATTTCTTTGCTCTTTTTCTTTTTTACACTTCCTCATATTAATCCTACAAGATGAAAAAGTTAATTTGTATACTTACCCTAATAGGACAAAATCATGGTGTCTCACTACCATTGTTGGAAGTTCAATATTCTTCTTTTAGTCCCTCTTTATCACTCCTTCATCACCTTCATCCATCTCTTAATCTCCATATGCTCTTTATACTTTTAAATAAGCTCTAAACACCATTATTTATGATGCTATAACATGCATGCAACATAAGGTATTTTGCCATGCAACTACACAAACATGATATATATGTTCAAGTGTCCCAAATATAATGGTGCAAATGTCATCATCGTGCTTATCCAATTCACATATCTAAATGATCATTTATCCAATACATATGTTCATGTGGGGTTGAAAATTATATATGCAATGAATATATTCGTGTGAGAATACCAATGAATGAGGATAGAGATGTTACAAAGAGTGCTTATAACATTAAACCACCCATGCCCACGGGCAAAGGAAAGGCACTCAAGGCTTAAAGCCTAAGCCTAACAAGGCTAATCATGCATTCATCTACACTAAGGAGCATGTTCACCCTAACACATATAAAAAATTCTCTTCTACTCCTAATCATTCATGCACATGCTCACATTCTCACCATCATAGTATGAGAAGGCCCCCCTACTTATACTAAAGTTATTTATACGAGAAAGACTTATAAGTTTAAACTCCAATGTCATTATTGCATGAAGTTTGGTCATATATACATTTTTTTATTATATTAGGAAGGCTTTCCTTAAATTAGAGGACTCTTTAAGACCAAACCCCTAAGGACCTAAGTATGCTCGGGTACCTAAACAAAAGTGATTTTGTTTGTGTTGTGTAGGATTGTATGTCAGCCACTGATGAAGACAATGATTAACATATGGATAGTGGGTGCTCAAAGCATATGACAGACAACAAAAAGCTATTCCAAGCCATAAAAAGAGAAGCAAAGTGGCAATGTCACTTTTAGAAATAATGCCAAGGGCAAGGTAATTGACATTGGAATAATTGATAAGAATGGTTGTTTACTTATTGATATTGTTCTTTTAGTAGATGGTTTATAACACAATTTACTTAGTGTAAGTCAATTATGTGATAAAGGTAACAAAGTCACCTTTGACCCTAGAGAATGTTGGGTTACCACTTTAGTGGATAATAAGGTAATCTTTAAGGGTGAAAAGAGGGGCAATACCTACTTAATTGATTTAAATAATTTGGTTAACCAATCTTTCAAGTGTCTTGTATCTTTTAGCAATGAAGCTTAGCTATGGCGTAGAAGATTTGGTCGTGTTAGCATAAAACTCCTACAAAGCATATCTAAAGGAGAGCTAATGAAAGATCTTCCCAAACTAAAATTCCCAAAGGACAAAACTTGTGGACCTTACCAAATAGGGAAGCAATATTAAACTTCCTTCAAAGTAAAAAATGTCGTATGTATATCTAGAACTCTTCAATTTATCCATATGGACTTAATTAGACCTATTAGGAGTTCTAGTTTAGGTGGGAAGTATTATGCATTTGTTTTATTTCATGATTATTTTAGGTTTACTTAGGTATCCTTTTTAGCTCATAAGAATGACACTTTTCATGCTTTTAAAAGTTTTACAAAAAGAGTTCAAAATGAAAAAGGTTACTTCATTTCTTCTATAAGAAGTGACCATGGAAAGGAATTTCAAAATGATTCTTTTAAAACTTATTGCCTAGAGAATGAGATTTATTATAATTTTTCTACTCCTAGAATACCACAATAGAATGGTATTGTAAAGAGAAAAAATAGAACATTAGTAGAGATGGAAATACCCATGCTCAATGAGTATTCTTTGCCTAATTACTTTTAGGCTAAAGCCATTAATACTTCTTGTTATATTACTAATTGTGTTTTTAAAAACCCATTCTTAACACAACTTCTTATGAATTTTAGAATGGTAAAAAACCTGAGATTTCATACCTAAGAGTTTTTGGGTGCAAATGCTACATTTTAAACACCAAGAACAACCTTGGAAGATTTGACTCTAAAAAATGAAGGAATTTTTCTAGGTTATTCTACCTTTAGTAAGGCTTATAAAATTTTCAATAAAAGCACTATAGTTGTAAAAAAGTCTATGAATATTATGTTTGATGAATCTAGTAATCTTAGGAAAGGTTCTCTTATTGATGTTCTTATAGGTGACTTTGAGAAATTAGAGCTAGAGTCAACTTTAAGAGAAATGGTGATTGACCTTGAAGAAAACAACTTGATAGTTCTTTATTTTTAGTACTTTTAGGGTTAGTTTTATTATTATTGAGTCTAATTTGAAAAAAAAAAAAGCTACATGATGTCTCATTTTTGGCTTGTATTTTGTGATTTTATAGGAATTTCTGGAAATTGGAGCTGATTGATAAAATATGGGAGTTTTCTGTATAAAATTGTACAATTTCAGAAGTTTAGGGAACAAACAGAAATGTGACAGTTCTGATATTTTCTAATTCAGTGCTTTCCTAATATAATTGGGAAAGAATCCGTGCAGATTAGGAAGCTTCACCGAGTCCTATCCTAAAGGAGGGTTTATTATTATTTTTTCCTAAATCAAGGAGAAGGATATTTTTTCCTATTTTAAAAAGGAGTAAGAGATTATAAATAAATGAGGAAAATTTCAAGAGGAGGAATTTTTTTTTGTTTATTTTCTTGTTTTTCTAGAGAAGAAACTGTCCAAAAGAGGAGAATTATTGGTTATTCATCAAGCTTGAAGAGACTTAGAGGCTATAAGGGTTTTATCATGAAAACTTTTCTATAATATTTTCTCTTTATGTTGATGTTGACTAATAATTTCATTATGAACTAAATTAGTTAGACACTTAGGTATGATGAACCCTAAGATGAGTTTTGAATTATGATTTTGTTTAGATAATATAATCTTTTCATTATTCTATAGAATTCAATTGTGTTTGCTCTTTATTTCCTTGAATTGATAAGTCTGAAAAATTGATTCTTACTTTACAATTCTTTAAACTTAGATTGAGAAATCAAGTTGTTGAATAAATTTAATATAATTGAAAGGAGTTGCATGTAACCTTAGAAATAGGATGATATAAATCCTCTGGATTAGGGTCAAAACTAATAGTGAAATTCAAAAGAACTATAATGCGATTTTAGGGGTTTTAATTAGGAAGAGATTTCAATTAATCAACCTAGGATTAGTTGTTAATTATTTTGAGAAGGATTTTAACATACTAGAGGGATTTCCATAGTTTCATAAACATTAAATTAGATTGTATTGTCAAAAAATTAATTTCTTAACCAGTCTGAAGAGGATTCAATACTTGAGTGATATTTGTCATACTAGTCACCTTTTTCCCACTAGTTCATATTTTCATTATTCTAGTTTTTCAAATTAATTTATTTTAGTTTTTAATTAGTTAATTAATTCATTTAAATTTACTGATTAAATAATAGAGAACTAATACTAATACTTTTAGTCTTGAGGGATCGACACTCGATACTCCTATGTTATACTATACTCGATAGGTGCACTTACCTATTCGATCTATTGGTATTGGCCTCGGACTGTATCAAGTTTTTTTGGCATCGTTGCCGGGACTAAAATATTAGGAACACTTTATATATATTAATTTAGCTAATTTTTCTTTTTCATAGTTTTTTTCGTTTCATTTTACCCTTCTTGTTATAGCTTTATTTTTTAAAATTCTATTGTGGTTTCTTCTCTTTTCAAGGACTTTAGTGGTGTATGACTCGAAGCAACACAACTAAGCTAGAACCTGAAGATCCTGAAATAGAGAGAACTTTCCATCAAAATTTAAGGCAAAAGTGTCAAGACAAGGTTGAGCATAATCAAGAGATAGTAATCATGGTAGATCACTAGATGACTATGTTTGACTACGCCAAACCCACTATGATAGATACTAGAACAAGCATAGTGAGACCTGCTGTTGCAGTCGATAATTTTGAGATTAAGCCAAATATCATTCAAATGGTGCATAGTCGGTACATTTTGATGGTTTGCTAGATGAGGATCCAAATGCCCAAACTTGATGATTTCTTGGAGATATGCAACACTTTCAAGATCAATAGAGCTACAGATAATGCCATCCATTTAAGGTTATTCCCATTTTCATTAAGGGGAAAAGCTAAATGGTGGTTGAACTCACTTCCTAAAGGTTCTATTACTACATGGAACCAAATGACAAAGAAGTTCTTATTGAAGTATTTTCCATTTGTGAAGTTGGCAAAATTAGGAATGATATCTCATCGTTCACTCAATCTGATTTCAAGTCACTTTATGATACGTGGGAACAGTTCAAGGATTTATTGAAAAATGTCCATGACATGGATTGGATACTTAGGTTCAAATTCAGACATTATATTATGGATTGAATTAAATGACACATCAATTGATAAATGTAGTGACATGAGGTTCTTTCACCAATAAGAAACCAGATGGAGCTCAAACATTGATTAAAGAGATGTCAATGAACGAAAATCAGTGGCAAACCAATTCAAGGATTAGCAAACCATCTGGTATGAATAATCTTGATTCAGTAACTGCTTGGGCAAGTCAAGTTAAAGCTTTGAATAAGAAGATTGATGGATTAGTTTTAGCACCCCAAATGGGTCAAGTTTTGCAATGTGACTTGTGTGGAACGAGACATAAAAACCAAGATTGCCCTAATGTGCTTGGAATGCAACAAGAGCAAGTGGACTATATGAGGAATGTTCCAAGATCACAAAATAACCCTTATAGTAACACCTATAATCCAGGATGAAGAAACCACCTAAATTTCTCATGGGTGAACTAAGGACAACAAATGAATAATCCTCCACCAGGGTACCAACAACAACAATAATCACCTTAAGAGAAGAAATCAAATTTGGAAGAGCTAATGACCAAATTCATCCAATCTTCTGATGCTCGACTCCAAGATCAAGATGTCACTTTAAAGAATCATGAAATAATGTTGAGAAATCAAATAGCTTTCATCCACAATTTAGAGAATTAAATTGGACAGCTTGTTAAAATGATTTCAGAAAAACCATAAGGGAGTTTGCGTAGTAATACAAAGACTAATCCTAAGGAACATGTGAAAGCAATCACCCTTAGAAGCGAAAAAAAATTACAAGCTAGACCTAAAGCTCAAGTTGAGAAGAAAGGTATAAAAGATATCTAATACCAAAGTCATGCACATCCTAATTCGGTTAAGGAATTAAAGCCTAACATTCCATATCCAGTGAGACTTAAGAAAGATCACTTAGATGCGCATTATGGTAAGTTTCTTGAACTCTTTAAACAACTCCACATTAACTTAACATTTGTTGAAGCTCTTTCGCAGATGCCTAAGTATGAAAAATTTTTGAAGGAACTCCTTGCCAATAAGAAGAGACTTGAAGAGTTATCTACGGTGATCCTTAGTGAGGAGTGTTCAACCATCTTGCAAAACAAGTTAACTCGAAAGCTCAAGGATCTGGGTAGTGTTACTATCCCTTATCTTATTAGTGCTTTGACAATTGATAGGGCTTTAGCTGGTCTAGGTGCAAGTATAAACCTAATGCCTTATAAATTATTTGCTAAGTTAAGATTAGGGGAGCCTAAACCAATTAAGATGAGCATTCAATTAGTTGATATGTCAATTAAATACCTTAGAGGTATCATTGAGGATGTGTTGGTTAAGGTAGACAAATTCAATTTTCCAGTTGATTTTGTCATACTTGATATGGATGTCGATGTTGAGGTTCCATTGATTTTGGGTCGACCATTTTTGGCTATAGGTAGAGCATTGATTGATGTTAGTATGAGTAACTTAGCTTTAAAGGTTGGAGATGAAGATGTAACCTTTAAAATTTATGATTCTTTTAAAGACTCATTTGATTAAGATGACATTTGTTATTTCATTGATTTAATTGATTGTGTTGTTTCTGATTGTATGCAAGCAATTATCTCTCAAGATTTGTTAGAGCATTTATCTTGTTTAAGGTGAGGAGACAAGCTAGGAGAAAGATGTAAGGAGTGACCAAGAAGCCTATCTAAAGGCCAATAAACCAATGATAAGGAAGAAAGCCTTTGAAGAAATTGATAGGAGTAAGGAGAACAAATTAAAACCATCTATTGAAGATCCACCTATGACCATCTATTGAAGATCCACCTACGTTAGAGTTAAAGAAATTGCCTGAGCATTTGGAGTATGCATTTTTGGAAAAAGATTCAAAATTCCTAGTGATTATAGCATCTGATATGAAAGAAGAGCAAAAAGAGAAACTTTTAACTATACTTAAGGAATACAACAGTGCAATTGCTTAGAAGATCTTAGACATAAGAGGAATTAGTCCATCTTTCTGCACACACAAGATTGTCATGGAGGATGGCTTTAAACTAGTTGTTCAAACACAAAGGAGACAAAATCCTAACATGAAGGAAGTTGTAAAAACTAAGGTAATTAAATTACTTGATGCAGGAGTGATTTAACCTATTTTTAACAGTTCGTGGGTAAGCCCTGTGCAAGTAGTACTAGAGAAAGGAGGAGTGACAATAGTTTTGAATGAAAAAAATGAGTTGATTCCCACAAGAACTGTCATCGGGTGGAGAGTATGCATTGACTATCAGAAGTTAAATGATGCCACAAGGAAGGATCACTTCCCTTTACCTTTCATGGATGAAATACTTGAGCAACTATCAAGACATATGTACTATTGCTTCTTAGATGGCCTATCCGGTTACTTTCAAATTTCTATTGCTCTAGAAGACCAAGAAAAGATGATATTTACTTGTCCCTATGGTATGTTTACTTATCGTCGAATGCCTTTTGGATTATGCAATGCACTCGCTACTTTTCAGTAATGTATGATGGCAATTTTTGATGAACTTATGGAAAATACTATAGAGGTATTCATGGATGATTTCTCTATTTTTGGCGACTCTTTTGATGTATGCCTTCATAATTTATAAAGAGTGCTTAGACATTGTGAAGAGACTAATTTGGTGTTAAATAGGGAAAAGTGTCATTTTATGGTACAAAAGGGTATAGTTTTAGGGCACCAATTTCTCATGTAGAGGGATTGAGGTAGATAGAGCAAAAATTGAAATTATTCCTAAGTTACCATCCTTAACCTCAGTTAAGGCAATTAGGAGTTTTTTAGGGCATGTCGGGTTTTATAGAAGGTTCATTAAGAACTTTTCTAAGATTACTAGGCCATTAACTAAGTTGCTTGAAAAAGATGTGCCCTTTGTTTTCACTCAAGAATGTTTAGAAGCATTTAACATTCTTAAGAAAAAATTAACCGATGCCCTAATCATGGTAGCACCGAATTGGACTATTCCTTTTAAACTAATGTGTGATACAAGTGATTTTGTAGTAGGCGTAGTTTTTGGACAATGGAAAGATAAACATTTTTAGCCTATTTACTATTCTAGCAAGACTCTCATGGAAGCCCAAAAGAATTACACAACTACGGAGAAGGAGCTACTAGCTGTGGTTTTTGCATTTGATAAATTTAGATCTTACTTGATATTGTCCAAAGTCATTGTTTATACTGACCACTCTACTCTGTGTTATTTGCTCACTAAATTAGATGCAAAACTTAGATCAATTTGATGGATTTTGCTATTATAGGAGTTTGATCTTGATATCTATAATAAGAAAGGTGTTGAAAACTTAGAAACTGACCATCTATCTTGCTTAGAGAATCCAAATTTAGAAAAGCTTGATGAAACTGAGATCAATGATTAATTAAGGAGCATCTTTATAGCATTGAAGAGGTAAGTGATTTGGATATTCCATGGTTTGTTGACATAGCTAATTTCTTGACAGGTGAAGTTCTACCAAAGGGAATGTCTCATCATTAAAAGAGAAAGTTCTTTTCGGATTTAAAGAATTACTTTTGGGAGGACCCCTACTTGTTCAAAATTTATGCAGATCAAATTATGAGGAGATATGTCCCAACTTCAAAAGGATGGGAAATCTTAGGGCATTACCATGCCAGACCTGCTAGAGGACATTACTGTGCAAATAGAACAACCCAAAAAGTCTACGAATTAGGTTTTTATTGGCCGACTATCTTTAAGGATGCTCAAAGGTATGTAAAACAATGTGATAATTGCCAACGCTCAGGTAGGTGATGAAATGCCTAAAAACTATATTTTGGTTTGTGAAATATTTGATATTTGGGGTATTGACTTTATGGGTCCCTTCCCGACTTCATTTAGAAATAAATACATTTTAGTTGCTATAGATTATGTTTCTAAGTGGGTCGAAGCACAAGCTTTACCCACTAATGATGCTAGGGTTGTAGTTAAGTTCCTTAAGAAGCTTTTCTCAAGTTTTGGCACACGTCGAGCAATAATAAGTACTAGGGGTACTCATTTTTGTAATTCGAAAAAGTGCTTAACAATTATGGAATCACACATAGAGGCATATCACCCTCAAACAAACAGTCAAGTTGAGGTTGCTAATAGAGATCTCAAATGGATTCTTAAAAAAATGGTTTCATAATCTAGGAAAGATTGGTCCCTTAAGCTAGACAATGCTATTTGGGCTTATAGAACAACTTATAGAACACCTACTAGTACTACACCATATAGGTTAGTTTATGGAAAAACATGTCATCTGCCTGTAGAGTTTGAGCATAAAGTGTATTAAGCTATAAAACTTCTTGATTTTAATATTGAACTTACAGGTGAGAAGCGAAAACATCAAGTGAATGAACTTGAGGAATGACGATTGGCGTATAAGAACTCAAAATTGTATAAGGAGAGGGCCAAAAAGTACCATGACAAGAGAATTCATCAATCTAAGCAGTTCAATGAAGGAGATCAAGTACTTCTTTATAACTCTCACTTCAAATTATTTTTGGGTAAGCTTAAATCTAGATGGTATGGACCGTTCACCGTCAAACAAATTTTTCCTTACGGTACAGTTGAGATAACTCTTTCTGAAAAAAGGTACGCTTAAAGTGAACAGTCATCATTTAAAGCTCTATCTCAGAGGTGAGTTCGGTATGAAAATGGTTAGTGAGAAGTGAAAACTTTTCAAATTTGAGTAAGACTTCTCACAGCTCCGTTAAGTAAATATTTATTTTTGTCAAAAAAAATTTAGCACATGTGCAATTTTTATGGCACACTTGTGCGTGAATATACATAAAAGGGTTTTCAAAATCCCTTTATGGTTGTATTTGTAAGGTCTAAGCCACACATGTGTGTGGTTAGGACCACACATGGGCTATTTTCTACAAGCAACATTATCTCAGTACTTGTGTGGTTCTTAATGTACTAATGTGCATCGATGTGCACAAAGGGAATATTAAAAAAAATAAAAACACAACTTTCCTATTTTGCAACTAACTTCCTTAAATCCTGACCGCACCAACACCTGACTATCAAAATTGTCACAAACTCATAACAAAACCCAATCGCACACCTCTCCTTCATTTTCGACTTACTCTCGACACAACACTGCACAACAACCCCCAGTCGACCCTGCTTTGGCCACACCCTCCACCAAATCCTGAATTGAGACCAATCACCCCAGCATCACCGACTGACTGCATCGACACCCGATATGCCCTCTTCCCTTATCATGACCCATTTGGCCGTTTGCCCTCTTTTTTCTAATTTTTCCCCATTATGCACTTTAATTCTAGGAGTTTTATTGGTATGTACTTTCCACTTTTTATTTGTTACTTGTTAGTAAATTCCAATTTTGCTTCAGGACCTAAGATGGTGCTTCTACTCTTACTGGTGCTATATTGTCAAATTTGTTTTCACACTACCATCAACTATGATTTTTCTATTGTGCTCTAATGTTTTGTCCTATCATATTTGTTTTCACACTTCTATCTTTGTTGTGTCATGTGTTGAGTTTCATTGTGTGCTATTTGCCTTGTAATTGCATCATTGCATAACATTTCATGTCTTGACGTCGACCTTCAAAACACCATGCCCAACCCGCTACCAATTTCGATGCCACATGGTTCACTTCCATGGTCAATTCAAGTTGGTACGATAAACATATTCTAAATAAGTTCATTAGTGAACAGTCTATTACTTCAGAAGTTGATACGTCACATCACATTCGAGCTGCATTTAATACATTTGGATGGGAGTGAGTTTTGGATTTTCAGGGTCAATATTGCCCTCAGTTAGTATGTGAATTTTACGCTTACATTGACAACAAAATGACAAAGGCTTGTTTGGAGATTCATTCTTTTGTTTGTGGTCAGAGAGTGATGATCACTTACGCTTCTCTTACGAGATTTTTAGGAGTTCTAAATGTCAGCCCTCAACTTGTTTTAGGTTCTAATAGAATCACTGATCAGCATCACATCCCAAGTGATGGGACTTTTAATTTATCTAAAGCAACCTCTCAATTAAGCTTAGCCGCGTGCTACCAATGGGACCATTCGCGGTACTTAACTAAGCACTTAGATGCTCGTTCAAGAATGATAATTATATTGCTTGCATCTAATGTTTTTCCCAAGGCTAGTGCTTTTAATGAAGTGCGCCTTAATGATATTTATTATGCGTATAAAATGATCCATGGTTTAGGTGCTATTAAAGGTATCCCTTTAGCTCCCATTATAATCACATACATTTATGATGTTGTTCATCTCTCATGGTATAACAAAAATTTTATTTTCCCCATACTTTTAATAAATATTTTTACAAGTTTAGGTGTTGATTTTGTAGGTGCACGCATGGTTCCTATGGAGTCACTGATAGTTGTTGATACACTCTGCCACTTGAGCTTCCTGCTGATCACACCCAAACTCGACCAACCAATATCCCTGAACACTCACCATCTGAGGATGATGTTTTTGCAGCCGAGATTGCAACTCTATGTTCTAACATTGGTGGTGTCACCCATGAGGGGCAAGCAGGGCCATCACAGGAGCCTTACCCAAGGTTTAGCCAACTTGCCCAGTGTCTACTTTTTTGCTTACTTCGTGATGTTTGCACAATGCATGAATGCCAAAAATCACTTGGAAAACGTGTAAAACCAAATGTCTAAAAAATTTGCTCAACATGGTGAGCTCCTCATTCAAATTCAGGATTCTATGCATCGTTTTCTTCCATTGTCTCCACCACCTGCACCTTGAGATTCTAGGGAAGTTTTCTAGTTCCTTTATTCTTTTTCTCTTTCTTTTTCCTTTTCTTTAGTGTGCTATTTGTTTGTTTTGTCATGCTAAAACCTTTTCCTCCACATTGAGAATAATATGTCTTAAGTATGGGGGAAGGTTTGTATTGTTTGATAATTTTGTTGTTATTTTATTTTATGTTTTGTTTACTTTATTGTGTGAATGGCTCATTATTTACCTAGTAGTTCCCTCATTTTCATCTTAACTTGGTCAAAGATATCTAGTTATGCTTTGGATTCACTTTCTTAATTTGCAAACCTTGTTTTCTACCATGGACATTTAATTATCATTGTCTTTAAAAAAAATCTCAAGGTTTGGAAGTTTACAAATTCTCATTATTATTTTTTACATTATAATTAAAGGTTTTCAGCCTCTTTTCCTTGTAATGTGCTTAATTTTATGAATTCCTTGTTGAGTGAGTCCACAAATAGTATTAGAGTCTCTAGAACTTGATTTTTTTTTTTTTATTGTTTTGAGACCACATTATCGAATACAAGCATAAAAATGATTAAGGGAATTTAGGATTAGCCATTTGTTTTTTTTCCTTTCTTCATCTACCCTTTTATATATTTGATAAGCCCCATTAAGCCTACAAGAACCCTATTTTCTTTATTATAATCCCATGTTTAGTTAGCCAATGAAGCCTAGTCTCTTAAAATATTAAATTGATAATGTTTACTTTAGGATGGGATTTGGTTTCTATAATTACAAAGAGTTGTTTCATGAAATTAGTGAGAAGTCTTCAGTGTGGGGTTGAGTGCTTTATTGTTTAAGGTAGGAATGAGAGAATGCTATTTGATTAATTGCTTGATTTTTGAATTGTTGTTACCTTGTGTGATTTTATAATAACTATTATTTCTTCCTCTCAAAATATAAAAGTGTAAAGTGAAATAATAAAAAAATAAATTAAAAACAAAAGTTCAAAGAATAAAAGAGGAAGAAGAGGATTTATTTCTTTATCAAAACAGTTCAATTCTATTTTGCAAAAGATCTCAAGTAATAGCCTAAAATTTCTATTGCATTTAAGGTCCAAGAGAGTGGGATTATGTTTTGGACGTAAGATTTGTTCTTTATTGAGAGATCATGTGAATTTCATTTGAAAGAGTATTTAGTAAGAATGATAAATTATTTTGTAGTCCACTAGCCTAAAAGCACCTACCTTATACTAAGGCCCCATTACAACCGAAAGAAAGACCTTTTGATTTATGCTTGTATTTGAATTTAAATGGTGAAGATGTGATTTGTTCTCAAGTTTATGGCAGATTTTTATACTATTTGTTGGACGATGAGAGCATATACTAACATTTAAAAACTTGGAATGAGAGGTACGTCGTGCGAAAATTGATAAATGAATTTTTTTTTTTTTTTGGGTTTGTGGGTGGATAATCTTTGATGCATTTGATTTAGCGGTTGCATGATTAAATAAGTATGCTAAAACAAAATTTTTGCAAGTTTGAGAATGGAAGATTTTTTTCGCATAGCTTGGTTTAATTCAATTTGTCATGATGTCGATGAGGGGATAAAATGTATTTATGAGTCAATTGTGTTAGTCTTTTTTTGTTTTGTGCTTAATGTTTTTCTTGTTTTGTTTTGAGTCATTTGCTCATGTGTTTTTCCATTAACTTAGTATTTTTTGCTTGATGACAAGCAAAATGCTAAGTGTAGGGGAATTTAATAGTTCTTTATTTTTAGTATTTTTAGTGTTAGTTTTATTGTTAATTTAGTCTAATTTGAGGAAAAAAATACTAGAGGATGTCTCACTTTTGGCGTATATTTTGTGATTTTATAGGAATTTTTGGATATTCGAGCGGATTGATCAAATATGAAAGTTTTCTGGGTAAAATTATACAGTTTTAGAAGTTCAGGGAGCAAACAAAAATTTGATAGTTATGATAGTTTCCAGTTCTAATATTTTTCCAGTCCTTTCCTAATACAATCGGGAAAGAATCCACACAGATTACGAAGCTTCACCTGGTCCTATCCTAAAGGAGGGTTTATTATTATTATTTTCTAAATGGAGGAGGATATTTTTTCCTATTTTAGGGGGGAGTAAGAGAGTATAAATAGAGGAGGAGAATTCTAAGAGGAAGAAGTTTTGTTTTGTTTATTTTATTGATTTTCTAGAGAAAAAGTTATCCACAAGAGTAGAATTATTGGTCATCCATCAAACTTGAAGAGAATTAGAGACTACAAGGGTTTTATCATGAAAATGTTTTATATTATTTTCTCTGTATGTTGATGTTGACTAGTAATTCCATTATGAACTAAATTAGTTAGACACTTGGGTATGATGAACCCTAAGATGAGTTTTGAATTGTGATTTTCTTTAGATAATATAATTTTTTCATTATTTTTTGTAATTCAATTGTGTTTTCTCTTTATTTCCTTAAATTGATATGTCTGAAATATTGATTCTTGCTTTACAATTCTTTAAACTTAGATTGAGAAATCAAATTATTGAATAGATTTAGCATAATTAAAAGGAGTTGCATGTAACCCTAGAGATTGGATAACATAAATCCTCTGGATTAGAGTCAAATCTAATAATGAAATTCAAAAGAGTTATAATGTGATTTTAGGAGTTTTAATTAGGAAGAGATTCTAAATAATCAACCTAGGATTAAATGTTAATTATCTTGAGAAGGATTTTAACATATTAGAGGGATTTTCACGATTTTATAAACATTGAATTAAATTGTATTGTTGAAAGATTAATCTCTTAACAAATCTTAGGGGGATTCAATACTTGAGTGTCGTTTGTCATACTAGTCACCTTTTTCCCAGTAGTTCATATTTTCATTATTCTAGTTTGTAGAATTAATTTATTTTAGTTTTTAATTATTTAATTAATTCACTTAAATTTACCAGTTAAATAATAAAAAAAGAGCTAATACTAGTACTTTTAGTCCTTGAGGAATCGACACTTGATATCCTATGCTATACTATACTCGATAGGTGCACTTGCCTATTCGATCTATAGGTGTTGGCCTCGGACTATATCACAACTCATCAAAATAAGAAAAGTAATCCTAACCACAACAAGTAGAAATTCATGCTAAAGATCTTCCTAAGGATTGGAGATTCTCCAAACATCACCCAAAAGATCTAAAGTTGGTGAGACATATAAGGAAGTAAGTGCTAGAAGTGCTAGAACTCAACTTCTAGCATTAGATAATACTCTTACATTTGTTTCTCAATTTGAGCCAAAATTAGTTGATGAAGCTCTTGTTGATGAAAGTTGAGTGATTGTTATGCAAGAGGAACTCAACTAATTTAAGAGAAACAAATTATAGGAATGAGTTCCTAGGCTTAAGGAACACCTTATTATGGGATGCAAGTAGATGTTAGGAACAAGTTAGATGAACAAGGTTTCATCACTAGAAATAAAGCTAGATTGGTTGTAAAGAGATACAACCAAGAAGAAGGCATTGATTATGATGAAACCTATACCTCCGCAACATTAGGATTCTGTTGGTATATGCTTGTCACATGAATTTTAAATTTTTCCAAATGCATGTTAAAAGTGCATTTTTCAATGGTCTCATTGAAGAGGAAGTTTATGTTGAATAATCTTCTGATTTTGAGTCTCATATTTTTTCAAACCATGTTTTTAAATTAACTAAAAACCTTATATGGTTTGAAACAAGCTCCAAGAGCTTGGTATGAAAGGCTTAGTTCATTTCTTTTACTAAATAATTTTAAAAAAGGGAAGGTTGACACAACTTTATTTGTAAAGAGGCACAATCAAGATACAGTCATTGTGCAAATATATGTTGATGACATTATATTTGGTGCTATTAATAAATCTCTTTGTGAAGATTTTGCTAAATGTATCACTAAGGAATTTGAGATGAGCATGATGGGAGAGCTCAAGTTATTCCTTGGTCTATAAATCAAACAAACCAAAAATGGCATCTTCATCAACCAAGCCAAATACACTAAAGATCTACTTAAGATATTTGGCATAAAGGGATGCAAAGTGGCTAAGACACCAATGAGTGCTACAATCAAGCTAGACAAACAAGAATAAGGTAAGCTAATTAATGAAAAGAGGTATAGAGGTATGATCGTTTCTCTCCTCTATCTCATTGCTTCTAGACCCGACATCATGTTTAGCGTATGCATGTATGCTAGGTTTCAATCATGCCTAAGAAATCTCATTTGAATATAGTTAAAAGAATTCTTAAATATTTACATGACACTTTGCACTTAGGTTTATGGTATCATAGGAATTCAACTTTCAGTCTTTTAGAGTATTCAAATACGGATTTTGCTGGTAGCCTATTAGATAGAAAGAGCACTTCTAGAACTTATCAATTTAAAGGAGAATGCTTAGTTTCTTAGTTTAGTAAGAAGCAAGTTTTAGTTGCCTTATCCACCGTTAAAGCAAAATATATGGCAGTGGATTGTTATTGTACCCAATTTCTTTGGATGAAATAATAACTCAAGGATTATGACAAAGATGTTGATAACATTCCCATCAAATATAACAACCCAAGTGCAATAAATCTTTCAAAGAATCCCATCTAACACTATAGGAGCAAACACATTGACATTAGGCATCATTTTCTTAGAGATCATGTTCAAAATGATAATGTGATTTTAGATTTTATTGACACCAATCATCAACTTATGGATATTTTCATTAAAGCCTTTAATAAAGAGAGGATGAACTTCATTAAGAGAGAGATAGGGATATTTGATGAAGCTACCTAGGGCAAAAATTAGATCTCTCTTCTTATTCCTTATTGTGGATGTCACTTTGAATGATTGATTTGTGTGTTTAATATTTATGGATGTTGAATATATTGGATGTGTTATTTCTTTAAGCAATTAAGCTATTTTATGCCAATTTGCTTGAATTAATCATCATTACATTGAATGGATCATAACTAGAAAGGCCAACTCATATTCTTTCCTTGTATTTCTTTTTGCCTTATAATTTACAGTCACAATGATCAAATCGTGATTGCTATTTACAGGCTCACATCATTTTTTAGTCAAATTTATAATTTGTGATTGCTATTCTTGATCGCCACTACAAAGTCTTTCAAAATTCAAATTCTTTGACCATTAACTCTGTTTTTTGAGGAATTCTTAACTGTTACTTATAATTTTGTAATTAACGATCGATATGAGGTTTGTGATCGTGAATTTGCATAACCGCCATGCATTGATTGATTTGACTATCAATCGATGCCAACCCCTCATTTAATGTTTTTTTTACCATTTGTTATCATTTTCCCTCAGGATTTTGCCTATTTTAACCATCCTAGCACCCATTTCATTTTAGTTTTAACTTTCCTCTTCATCTATAACTCTTTTTCTCTCACAAATCCTTCAAAACTTTCCCAACTTCCTTCAATGGCACCCAAGAAGCTTTTAAGAGCAGAGAAAAGAAAGGGCATTACCTAACCTTTTAGCCCTCCTATCTTTCATTAATGAAGGGAATAACTAAAGAGGAGAAAGACATTACAAAGCTAACTCCAACAAAATAATCCAACCTAATAAAATTCTCTATACTTTTCTCCTTAAGTCCCTTGGAATCAAAGATGAAATTCATGTCTTCTTATCAAACTTAGGTTGGAACGATTTTATCTTTTGAGATGAACCCATATATGAAGAAATCTTCAAGGAGTTCATGTGTATGGTCACCTTGAGCAAGATAGCCGAATCTAAAGTTCATATAGGTTAGTCTTTCGGGCCTCTGGGAACCCTTACTTTATTACCTTTGAATAACTCTTTAACCTTATCAACCTTTAGTTGGGAGATGATATCCCTTTCATCATCTTTGCACTTGATGTCGTCTATTACAAATTATCCATTGAAACAAACCATGATTCAAAAACATCTTTGGCCAAATATATTTGCACTCTACCAAATTGGCTTCTTCATCGCATTATTACTTTTTCTATAAATTCTAGAGGTGATGGGAATGAAAAGGTCTCCTAAAATGACTTAGAATTTTTATTTTGTTTTAGAATTTTTATTTTATTTAACAAAACATAAGCCCATCCAAATCGGTTGATACCTTATGAATCAATTGATTCACATGAGTATGAAGCTCAAAAGCCAAATTCTTCTACCCTGTCATGTCACAACCATTTATCAGTTTATGGGAGTCCTTAATGAGGAAAATGAGAGTTTCACGGAGCAAATCGGTGTTGTGACTTAAGCAAGAAAGCAATGGAGACCAAATAGACAAATTCATTATGAGCATCATGTTAGGAATCGTGACCTCGACTTTTGTAGTTGCTTAGAGGGAACTGAGTCCATAACTAGAGCTTGCTAGGAGTCCAAGATAACCGTTGACATATAAAAATTTAAGAGGGTGAAATGGCCTTTGAGACCATGACTTGTCGTAGTAATTTCTCTTTATCTAACAGAAGGATTCGGGTTGCCATCACTTCTAAGAAGAAAATAAATCACGATTGCAACTTTTAGTTGGTTGAAGAACATAACAAATATTTTTCTTGGAAGACCAATAATAACATGCCATGTGGACTAACCATTTGATACAAATGGGGTTCTCTACCGTGATTCCAACTTGTTTAGTGCAAGATGGGAAATCGTGACCGTGACTTACCTATCATGACTGTGAAATCAATATGACAGGCATTTATGCAAGATCTACCTAGCTTGCCATAAAGATTTATACATAGTTTCTTAGTAACATTTCTTTAGTGGTTGTGGCCTATAAATACTTCACCAAATTGACATGAATGCAAGAGAATAACATTGAATATAGCCAAATCCTTGCAATTTTGTTTCTGAACCTTTAATTCTTTGTATATGAGTTGATATTATTGGATGTGAGTATTAAACACCATTGTAATTGGATTTGAGAGTTAGTCTAGCTGTAAAACTCTTGTAATAGGTTAAGTGTGAGCCTTTGGAAAATATTTAAGAGGTTTTTATATGAGCCTTAAAATACACGTTGTAAGGTTTTGTGTGAGCCATAAAATACAAAGTGTACCAGTTTAGTGTGAGCTTAAAAACACCATTTACTATTAGTAGAACACCCAATTGGAAGGAATTGAGGAGTAGATGTAGGGTTCATTAACACCCACACCACTATAAAATATTATGGGTTCACTTTTTCTCCTACTTCTTCAATTTCCATATTCTTAACCTTTCCTACAAATTTTTTAAATTCCTCACCAATTCAAGCACCCCTTATTAGTGCTTAAGGGTCGACAACTGGCTATCATTATTATTATTATTATTATTCCATATATGATCAAAATTATCATTTAAATATTTAAAGTATTTCGAACTTTCATAATTACTTTTTGTTTTGATAAATAAAAATTGTGTCATGCCATGATACTTTTTTCTTATCATAAGTGCTTTTAATTATTTTAATTTTTTTTAACATTAGAATAAATTGAATTTCATTTCAATTATACAATTATTTCATTAATATTTGAATTTCATTTTATTTCAAAAGCATGCAAATACAAGCATATGCATATCTCACTAATTAGTTATACAAACTCAAAAAATGCATAACTTATTTTTGTTTTTTATTTTTTGAATATATTAATGTTTGAGTAAAATTTATTTGATTTAAAATTATTAATGTTTTTATAAGTAAATTTCATTTTTTGTGTATTTATTTTTATATATAAAATTCAATCATAAGAACTATTTAAATTTTGTATGTGATTTCATATTTTTTAGTTTTATTAGTAATTTATTCCATTATTTTTGAAAAGAAAAATGATATATATGGATAGAATAAAAAAGAAAATATCTTATTGTTAGCCAAAGAAAACACTTTTAAGATATAAATAACAATATTATCTTATATGAGATAAGAACAATTTTGTCAATATTTAATTATTTCTCTATCATTATTAATTTCTAATTAAATAAGTAAACAATTTAAAAGACTATTTAATTAGGTAAATGTCAAGTAAATTTTAATTAAATAAGTGAATAATTAAAAGATTATTTAATTAAATTAGATTATTTTGATGCAAAAGTGAAAGTATAGATTTTTTTTTTTTTTGCTACTTGCCCCCCTCCTCCCTTTTTAATAAATGTCACTTGTACAAATATGTAGGTTTAGAGTGTCACATCATTATCAAATCTAATTAAATTTAACACAAGGTTACAGATGATATAAAAATAAAAGTATGTATATTTAAAAATTAAAAAATATAGAATTAAATTATTTTGGTGCAAACATGAAAGTACATATTTTTTATGCTATTTGCAATAATAATAATGATGATGATGATGATGACGACGACGACAATTGTTACAAGATTATAAGGTTGTAAATTGTACCTTAATTGTAGCGTATGTGTATATATACATCAATTGAATGAAGAAGAATAATTTTATTCTTTTTCTTTTCTCGAATGACATGGTATCATAACACTTTTAGAAAGAAATTTCTCTTTTTTCAACATTTTTTCTTTGCTCAAATGAGTACGTTATTATATTTTTTTGCCCAATGAACAAACTCTGACCCATTATTTTAGGTCAGTCATCTCCGATCACCAACAACTATCATTGCCACCTTAGGGAAAGTCACCACTCATCGATCAGCCACTCCACAAAATCTGATCGCCAATAACTCTACGTGTGGCCCTCACACATCACCTGATTAATCTTCCCTATCCTACATACACTGACGCATGACGCTCTATATGATGACTATGTTATTTTTGGTCAACTTACCTGGAGTTGCCATGTCCTTCTGAGCACACCAGTGTGGTTAGTTTCTTCGTTGCACTTCCCCTCCTGTATATTGAGTATTGTTGTTAAGTAATGTTAAGTGATTGGGTACTGTATGTTGGCTATTGGGTCTTTCGTCTTGGGTATTATTATTAAAGATTCCATTGGCTTTGTTTGATGTCTTTGTTGACTATTTAGAGTGCATTACAGTGGTTGAACAAAAGAACTTAATTGTACCTAGCGTAATTCCTATACTGTCTAAAATTACTGAACAAAAGCTGGATGACTCTAATTATTTATATTGGCACGAGACTATTCAACTTTATCTATGAAGTAATTATAAAGACAATCATTTAATTGATGATCCATATATGGATGACACTCATACTGAATGGCTGAAAAATGATAATTATTTTTCTAAATTCATAATTCGATTAATAGCAAGATAGTCAGTCTTGTCACACAATATGAGTATGTGAATGAATTGGTAGATTATTTAACTTTTCTATATTATAGTAAAAAAAATATTTCTTATATTTATTATGTGTGCAAGGGATTTTATTGAATTGGACAATAGGATCAATCTCTTCAAGCCTATTTCATGACTTTTAAATGCATTTATGAGGAATTGAATGCCTTATTACTTTTAGTGATGACATCAAAGTCCAATAAACTCAGCATGAGCATATGATAGTCATAAGTTCTCTTGCTAGTCTTCATTTTCAATTTGAATGTGCTAAATCACAAATGTTGGCTAATGTTAAGATTTTCTCTTTAAAAAATATCTTTACCAGAATAGTTCGCACAAATACTGGTGCTCTTATCTCACTTGTATAACACTCCAATGCTCTTGTCAATTATCATAGGGTCTTATCATAGCTGAAGTGTAATTTTTTTTAGGGATTGAGTTGCCACGTGTCCTTTATGACAACCATGTCATTGCTCTAGTTGGCTGTCAGCCTAGAAATTCATCGCAATGACCACTCTAAACTTATAATTGTACTTAAATGACCAAGTTGAATAAAATCATAGGTATGTGACAAATATAGAATTTGGGTCATAGTTCAGTGACTAGTGGCGTAAATTACCCTTTTCTAGTTTTAAGACAAACTGTACCAAACCCATTTCTTAGATTATTGGATAAAGAGTTATGGTTTGGTTGTTAATGTTTCTAGTATGGTTGTTTTGCACTCACAAGCAAATTAGTGCATCTTAGTCACATGCCTACCATATTCTTTGGATTGCCCAATCTTTAAATCCTTCACTTGCTTCTGATGCAAAGATGTTTCATGATTGTTGAATTAAAAAGAAAACTCCATCTTTAGATTTCTAATCATCTATGTAAGCAAAATCATAACTTAGTGATTTTGGTTTGGCTTTTTTTTTTTTTTTGATAAAATAACTAGTGTTTGATATGCATTTACTCAAGCTATGAGATGGGAGAGTTAATGGCACGGGTTCACATGGCTGACTAGGCAAAAAAAGAGGGCTAATTAGGCATAAAGAGAGGGATGAATCTTTACAAATGATAAGTTACTGAGCTACATCATTGCAAGCGAGCCATATCATTATCTCAATTTTTGATTTGACCTAAAAATCGAGTTAATCACCTTATTGAAATTAATTAATAGTTAAAATACTATAATAATGAAAAATTTTATAGATAACCAAATTAGAATTAATCCCATAGTTAGGTGAATGTTGGTGTAATTTACTCAAGTTATGAGATAAAAATAATTATTTAATTAGTAAAGTACATATTAGATGCAAATAGAATGGTCAAGGATTGTTAAGCTTTAATATTCCATCAAGAGGTGATGAATGGATTAGGTCGAATGAGTTCGATTAGGATTAATTTTAAGTTGAACTATTTTAAATCATGTTTTTTTTTCAAAGTAAGTTCGGATCTAATCACTTCAAGAGTTGTTGGTCCATTTGAGTGACAAATCGAGTTATCATAACAATTTGCAAAAAATTTCTATGCCATTTTTAGATTTTGAATTAAATCATTTTTAATGTAAAATTATTTTAAAATAAAATTACTTTGAATTTTAAATATTGTAAATCATATCAATCCATCAATTAGGTCAAGAATCAATTCGGATTGACTCATGCATCAAATCAGGTGTGGTTGATGCTGGGCCTTCTTTAATTTTGGGTTGAAATATAATAGTTTTGAATCAAGCTAGAAATAGCCATATCTAGAATTTGATTATAATAAATGAACAAGTCATACATCTACACGTTGTGTGGCTTATAATAATTATCTTAATAATTTGAAAATAATTTTGCACAAATATTCGTTGATATATTCTTGCATTAATATATATTAAAATAAATACATATTAAAATAGAATATGATTGATGTATATATAATTTATTGATAAAGTGTAATAAATAATCATTAATTAAGAAAAATTATTCTTTTTGAGTTTATAATAAAATAGTAAAATATTTAAAGTTTACTAATTATTTTGTCCATGATTCAAAACAAAAATGATTCAAAACAAAAAGTCATATATATGAACAACAATTTAAAGAATAATATACAAATTAAATTAAAAATATATCATTGTTAACATAGTGATTTTTATTATAGTTGAAAATTTGAAATATATTTGGACATATTATGAAAATTATGAAACTAATTAGAGCTAACTATTGAATTTTTACTATTTAATTTATTAATGCTAAAGATTAATTGTGTAATATAAGATTTAGTAATAAATATAAAAATTAAATATAATTATTTTAGCCTTACTTATCATCAATATATAATAAAAAATAAAAATTTTAAAAATAAAAAATAAAATGGTGATTATTAAGAATTGTAAATGATTGGATTATTTGTTATTGTCATAATGAAAATAGTATTATCCATAGTCAAAATGGTTATAACCACAACATAATAATTAAAAAATAATAATTTTAAAATATTTTTTATTTTTATTTTCATTCTGATATTTTTTTACCTTTCTGTCTACTCTTTCCTTTTTAAAGACTTTTCCTTTTAATATGATATTTATTTTTACAATTTAAAATCTCAAATCTTAAAAAGGTGAAAGGAGTGGCGAGTGATATTTAAATTACTTTTGATTATCAATCCTTTGACAAAGTACTATGTATATCTATGAGAACTGCAAATAAAAAGGCTAAATGAAAATATGAATTAATTAGAAGATCTTCAAAGGAAAACTGATTTTCTTTTGTTGTCAAAGGAAAACCTTTTGTTAGTGCAATGAAATATACTAAATATAGAAGTTAGAATACATAGAATATATATATAAAAAAAGGTATTAAAACAAAAATGAGAGTAAAGAAGTGAAGTTCAAGTCTCATGGGTTACATGGTGTTTTTAATGTTGGCCTAGACCACCAAGAAGGGGGAGTTGAATTGGTGTTTAATTTAAAAATTAAAAAGAGATTTAACGTGTTTAAAAAGATGAGTAGGAGAAGAAAGAAATTGGTATAAGTGTTTATAATGTTTCGGGTGTTAACTAACCCTATATCCTCTCCCCAATTCTCTATAATTGGGTATTTCACTCAACTCAATAGGTGTTCCAACCTCACACAAAACTTTTACAACTTGTGTTTATGGCTCACACAATAACCTTACACCTTGTGTTTTATAGGCTCACATTAAAGCCTCTCACAAGTGTTTTCAAGGCTCAACTAAAACCTCTTACAATGGTGTTTATTGCTCACACCAAACAATCACAAACACATAAATGAGAAATGAAAGAATGAGTAGCAAATTAGCAAGAGTTTAGTTCCAAATTAATGAATTCTCTTGCTATTTCATTTGTTTGGTGGAGTATTTATAGCTCATATCCACCAAAGAGACGTTGGACTAAAACTATCAACAAATCTCTAAGATGTGCTAGGCAGATTTAGCATTAAATGATTGTCAGGCAGAAGTCACGGTCGCTACTACCATTTTGCGATCACAAATTTCTAATTTCCATTGTGGAGCTAAAAATCTCGATGGAAAACCCCGTTTGTGTCCAATGGCCAGTCCATGTGTTAGTTGTCCATTGGTTGTCTAGGAAAATATAGTCGTTGTGTTCTAACCACTATCAAAAGTCGCGGTCGCAAGATACCTAAGTCTTGGGTGTGACTGAGACTGCAAATTCCTCTGTTTAGTAAGGAAGCTTTAACTCTTTGAGTCGTGGTTGCTACAGAATTTTTGCCTCATGATTTTTTATCTTTTAATGGAAACCTGGGACACCTGGAATGTTGTGGTTGTGGCTTTGGTTCCCACCATTATTACTATGAAAGTTGTGGTCGCGACCCTGGAGCAACACTCACCGTAAATTCTTTTGTGACTAAGACTTTATAGTTTTTGGATGGTTCGCGGCAGCGAAATAGCCTGCGAATTCCTATAGTCTAGCTTTATCCTTTCTTATGATTGATTCGCAGTCACGATTTACCATACATACACTGCAAATTTGTATGATCTTTACATTGTTAAAGATTTTAAATTCTATCCTACTTCCAATGAAAAAATCTAACTTATAATCTGTAAAACAACACTTATGAAAAATATTAGAACTGATTAATCCCTATTGTCAAGATCAAAAGAGGTCCATGACTTAGGTTAAACCAACCTAGTCCAATAATCTCCCCCTTTTTGATTTTGACAACTTAGATTGATCCTAAAGGAAAATAAATGCATGGGTTTTAAACTTGTGAAGTTAGAATGGTAAATGATTCAATGAATACTTAAAAGTTTCTAGACAAAGATCAAAGTGGAATTTTCTAAGTATGACATTCGACCAATCAAAGTGAAATTTCTAAGTATGACTATAATGCTCCCCCTCAACTTATGCTATTTTCTTGCAAATTATTTTCTCTCCCTTAGATTCTTCCTTGATTATTTGTCTCCCCCTTTGGCAATATAAAAAAGAGGGTTTATAAGAGAAAAGAATAAATGCATAACAAATATATTAGTGTTTATAAGGAGTAAAGACATAAGAATTGCAATAATAAAAGTAAATTCAATAAATCACATAAGACAAAGAATTTCAAAAACGTTTTATTTACTTATAAGATGGTATTTTGTTTGGGAGGATGATTTGGGAAGAGTTGGCTTTGAAATGTTCCTTCTCCTCCTTTGTGATTCCTTTTATAAGATGAAAGGCTGAAGGTGCAGATGGTTAGGCTACTGCCTTGCCCTTCTCTGCTCTACAAATCTTCTTGGCAACCATTGAGAAAGTAAAGAGACTTAGAGAATTTAGAGATTTTGGAAAGAGATAATTGATTTGGAGGAGAATGAAGTGATAAAAATCACTATTTATTGGCTTTATATAGCCATTTATAGGGTGTGAAAATGGCTAGAATTAGAGTAAAAAAGAGTTAGAAATGGTTAGCAGTTAAATTACTTAATTGTGTGGCAGTTACTAGATTTTGTGATCGCTAAATCCATAGTCACGACCGCTAATTTTGAAAAATGTGAGTAACAGACAAAAATCCTCAGGAATTGGCACGCACAATGGTCAGAAATTTGATTATTTGACTGAATTTGCGGTTGAGAGCAAAATTTGCAATCGCGAATTGACGTTTGTCAGCTGGGTGATATGAACCTTTAATTCGTGATCGTGAATTAAGGATAACGACCATGAATTACAAGGTAAGAAGGATAATCATGAAAAAGCAAAATTTAATGATTCAAGTTGTGATCCACTTAATTTATTGGTGCTTAATTTATGCATTTTGACATAGAAAAGCACAATTGCATTTAAATTTAAGACAACCAAGGATAAACATCACATATAACCAAACATATAACAATTAAACAAAAGATCAAGCTTATCACTTTAGGGAGCTTCCATTAAGCATTCTTAATTCTCTCTTAATGAAGTTCAATCTTTCTTCATTTAGAGGTTTAGTGAAAATATCTGCAAGTTGATGAGTTGTGTCTATAAATTCTAACTCATCATCACCATTTTAAACATAATCTTTAAGAAAATGATGCCTAATGTCTATGTGTTTGCTCTTAGAGTGTTTGATGGGATTTTTAGAGAGATTAATTGCATAGTGTTGTCACATTTGATAGGAACGTGATCAACAACTTTGTCATAATCCTTTAATTATTATTTCATCCAAAGCACTTGGGTGCAATAACAATTCACAACTACATATTTAGCTTTGGTAGTGGATAAAGCAACTAAAACTTGCTTCTAACTAAACTAAGACACTAAACATTCTCCTATAAATTGGCAAGTTCCAAAAGTACTTTTTCTATCTAATAGACTACTAGTGTAATCCGCATCCAAGTAGCCTATGAGACTAAAAGATGACTCTTTAGGATACCATAGAACTAAGTGCAATGTGCCATGCAAATATTTAAAAATTCTTTGACAACATTTAAATGTGATTATTTGGGAAAAGATTGAAATCTAGCACAAATACATGCATTAAACATAATGTTAGGTCTTGAAGCAGTAAGATAAAGTAGATAACCGATCATACCTCGATATCTTTTTTCATCAACTGTCTTACCATTCATCTTTCTCCAATTTGATGGTACCACTCATAGGTGTTTTTGCTACTTTGCATCCATCCATGCCAAACTTCTTGAGTATGTCCTTTGTGTATTTGGCTTGGTTGATGAAGATCCCTTCTTTGGTTTGCTTGATTTGTAGACCAAGGAAAAACTTAAATTCTCCCATCGTGGTCATCTCGAATTCCCTAGTCATACACTTAGAAAAATCCTCATAAAGAGATTCATTAGTAGCACTAAAAATGATATCATTAACATAAATTTGTATTATTAGTGTATCATGTTTGTGCCTTTTTACAAATAAAGTTGAATCCACCTTTCCTTTTTCGAAATCATTTTTCCAAAGAAATGAACTAAGTCTGTCATACCAAGCTCTTGGAGCTTATTTCAACTCATATAAGGCTCTATTCAATTTAAAAATATAATTTGGAAAGCTACGTGATTCAAAACTAAGAGGTTGTTCAACATAAACTTCCTCCTCAATAACCCCATTTAGAAAAGCATTTTTAACATCCATTTGAAAAAGTTTAAAAATCATATGATATTCATAGACTAAAGGAATCCTAATGGCCTCTAACCTTGTAATAGGGGCATAGGTTTCATCATAATCTATGTCTTCCTCTTGGTTGTAATCTTTTGCAACCAATCTAGCTTTATTCCTAGTAATGAATCCTTGCTCATCTAACTTGTTTCTAAACACCTATTTGCAACCAACAATTGGGTGTTCCTTAGGACTAGGAATAAGTTCACATACATTATTTCTCTCGAATTGGTTGAGCTCCTCTTGTATAGCAATCACTCAACTTTCATCATTAAGAGCCTCATCAATTAATTTTGGCTCAAATTGAGAAACAAAGAAAAGATTATTATCTAAAAGATTAAGTTGAAATTTATTACTTACACCCTTTAAAGTATCACCAATAATTAAGTCTTTGGGGTGATGCTTGGAGAATCTCCAATCTTTGGGTAGATCTTGACTTGACAACGCTTCTTGTTGATGTTGTAGTTCCTCATCTACTCTTGATGATTCCCCTTTATCTTTATCTTTATCTTTGTCTTCGTCTTCCTCTCTTGTAGTGTGCTCCAATTCCAATTTTTCAAAGTCACCTATAAGATCATCAACAAAAGAACCTTTCCTAAGATCAAGCTTACTAGATTCATC
This sequence comes from Omphalea diandra, assembly GCA_949677035.1. NCBI lineage: Eukaryota > Viridiplantae > Streptophyta > Magnoliopsida > Malpighiales > Euphorbiaceae > Omphalea > Omphalea diandra. Next base: position 7,865 of record CATIWR010056647.1, on the reverse strand, counting down.
AAAAACAACATCCATAGATTCTTGAATAACCATAGAACTTTTGTTAAAGACTTTATAGGCCTTACTAGAGGTGGAATAACCTAAGAATATAGCCTTATTATTTATTGAGTCAAATTTCATAAGATTATCATTGGTATTCAATATATAGCACTTGCATCCAAATACTCTTAGGTATGATATCTTGGGTTTTCTACCATTCCACAGCTTATAAGATGTTTTATTGAGAATGGGTCATTTAAAAACTCTATTTGCTACATAATACGAGATATTAATGGCTTTGGCCCAAAAGTAATTTAGTAAAGAATACTAATTGAGCATAGTTCTAGACATTTCTACTAGTGTTCTATTTTTTCTCTCTACAACACCATTTTGTTGTGGTGTTCTAAGGGTTGAAAAATTATGGAAAATTCCATTCTTCGAACAATAAGTTTCAAAAGACTCATTTTAAAATTCCTTCCATGGTCACTTCTTATAGAAGAAATGAAATAACCCTTTTCATTTTGAATTCTTTTTGCAAAACTTTTAAAAGCCTCAAAGGTATCACACTTATGAGCTAGAAAGGATACCTAAGTAAACCTAGAATAATCATCAACTAGGACTAGTGCATAATGTTTTCCACCTAAACTAGCACTTCTAGTAGGTCCTATCTAGTCCATATGAATTAGTTAAAGAGGTTTAGATGTACTTACAATATTTTTAGCTTTGAAGGAAGATTGATGTTGATTCACCATTTGGCAAGGACCACATGTCTTGTCTTTTGAGAAACTTAGCTTGGGAAGACCTTCCACTAGCTTTCCTTTAGATAAGCTTTGTAAGAGCTCCATGCTTGCATGTCCAAGTTTTTTATGCCATAGCCAAGCTTCATTACTAAGAGACATAAGACACTTAAAAGATTGGTTAGCCAAATTATCTTAGTCAATTAAGTATATATTGCCTTTCCTTTCACCCTTGAAAACAACCCTTTTATCCATTATTATGGTAACTCGACATTCTCTAAGGTCAAAGGTGACTTTATTACCTTTGTCACACAATTGACTTACACTTAACAAAACATCATTAATTAAAAAGTAACCATTCTTACCAATGGTTCCAATGCCAATTACCTTGCCCTTGGCATTGTTACCAAATGTGACATTGCTACCTTCTTTTTCTTTCAAGGCCATGAATAGCTTCCTATTGTCGTCATGTGCTTTGAGCATCCATTTTCCACATGCTAATCATTTGATTCATTGGTGGCTGCCAAACATCCCTACACAACACAAATGAATCATCTCTTCTTTGGTTACCAAACATACTTAGGTCCTAAGGGGTTAGGTATTGAAGGGTCCTCCAATTTGAGGTAAACCTTCCTAATGTAGCAATAAATATTAATATGTCCAGATCTCATGTAATAATGACACTGGAGTTTAGACTTGTGAGTCTTTCTCCTATGCACAATCATGGTATGAGTAAGAGGTCTTCTCATACTTTGGTTATGGGAGTCTATGCAAGTGCATAAGAGATGAGGAGTATAAGAGAATTTTTTTATGTTTTTGTGTTTAAGCATGCTTCTTATTGTACATAGAAGCATGATTGCCCTCATTAAAAGTAGGTCATGAGCCATGTTGTGTTTTCTTTTTGCTCTTAGGCATTTGGGGTTTAGTGCCTTAGGCACTTTTCTTACCAACAACCTCAATACTTGAAGTTTGAGGTGTTGAGGCTCTAATGAACTTAGTGAGTGTAGATGTAGAGGTTGAGGATTCACTAAATCTTAGACCATGCCTAACTAAGGGAGGCCTTTGTGATACTACGAGTGAATCCAAAGCTTCCTTACCCTTATGAAATTTTGAGATAGAGTTTCTAAGCTTAATGACTTGTCCCTTTAGAGAGTCATTCTCTTTTCTTAATGAAGCTAATGATGAAGATGATTTAGAAAGATTTTTCATTGATTTTTTAAGTTCTTTATTTGAAGCCCTCAATTCATTTACAAGATTATTAAGGGATTTGTAATCATCCTTTAACTTTGAGCATTTTCTCTTGTAAGTCTTCATTTGTGACTTTTATTTGTCACATCTCATCATGAGGGCTTCTAGAAGCTCTTCATCTACATTATCTAAATCATCATAATCAGAATGAGAATGAGAATGAGATGAAGTGCTTACCTCATTAGGAGAATCCTTTTGAGCCATAAAGCATATGTTGGCAATCTCCTTATCTTCCTTATCCTCACTTGAGTTATCATCCCAAGTGGCTTTGAAGCTCTTCTTTTTCTTTTTGTCCCCTTTTTTCTTCTTCTTTAACTTTGGACAATCATACTTAATGTGGCCTTGCTTGCCACACTCATAGAAGTGACTTCGGTTGATCTCTCTTTGGGATTAGGAGTAGCTTTCTTAAAGTTCCTTCTTTTTTTCTCTTCTTTTAATAAGCTCTTTGGTCCTTCTAGAGAGCATTGCTAGTTCCTCTTCCTCCTTGTCACTTTCTTCTTCACTTGAAGTAACCTCCACTTCCTTCTCTTTAGATGTAAACTTGAGTGTTAAGGTCTTCCTTTCTTGCTTTTCAGATTTTTCTCTTTTGCCCCTTATTTTCTTCATCTCATCGTCTTTCTTTAGTGCTAACTCATGAGTTAAGAGTTTGCCTATCAAGACATACATTGGCACCTTCCCTATTTTCGGGTTGGATTCTTAGATACTACACACTCTAGCACTAAATTTATCAAGAGGCAAAGACTTTAGAATTTTGTAGTTTACCTCATGATTTGTGAGAATCCTACCAAACTTGTTCATGTTGGTGACAATTGCTAGGATTTTATTAGTTATGTTGGTGATGCTCCCATCCTCCTTCATCATGAATAACTCCCACTCTGTCACATAAATCTTTAGTCGACTATATTTCATCAAGGTGGTGCCTTCATGACAGTTCTCTAATGCTTTCCAAATCCCATGAATAGTTTGGCAATATTGTACCCTTCCAATTGCTTCTCTTGAGAGAGAGCTTAGAAGGATTGCCATGGCTCTCTTGTTCTTGCCATTGGATCTTCTATGTGTTTCAACCCATTCTTCTCTAGGGATTAGTTCTTCACTCCCACCCACCATTTTGGTGGGTGGCTTTCATTCTTTAACAACAACATCTCATAGATCCACCACATCCGTATCTAGATAGATCTCTATCCTATACTTCTAGTAAGTATAGTCAACTTTATCAAATTAAGGCTTGAGGTGTAAGTGGATTCCTTCTTGTGCCACTGATCTTTACTCACTCAATTAAGGTTTTTAGTGAGACTTGGCTCTAATACCACTTGTTGGCCTAAGGCACCAAGAATGGGGTTGAATTGGTGCTTAATTTTAAAATTAAAAAGAGGATTAATGTGTTTAAGAAGATGAGTAGGAGAAGAAAGAAATTGACATAAGTGTTTATAATTGTTCGGATGTTAACTCACCCTACATCCACTCCCCAATTCTCTACACTTGGGTATTTCACCTACCTCAATAGGTGTTTCTAAGCTCACACCAAACTTTTGCAACTTATGTTTATGGCTCACACAAAAACCCTACACCTTGTGTTTTCTAGGCTCACACAAAAACCTCTTACAAGTGTTTTCAAAGCTCACACTAAAACCTCTTACAATGGTGTTTATTACTCACACCAAGCAATCACAAACACATAAATGATAATTGAAAGAATGAGTAGTAAATTAGCAAGAGTTTGGTTACAAATTAATGAATTCTCTTGCTATTTCATTTGTTTGGTGGTGTATTTATAGCTCATATCCACCAAAAAGACGTTGGACTAAAACTATCAACAAATCTCCAAGATGTGCTAGGTAAATGCTTATCAAGCGGAAGTCATAGTCACTACTACCATTTCATAGTCATGAATTTCTAATTTCCAATATAGAGCTAAAAATCTCAGTAAAAAACCCCGTCTGTGTCCAACGGCTAGTCCATGTGTCAGTTGTCCATTAGTTGTCCAGGAAAATATAGTCGTTATATTCTAACCACTAACAAAAGTCGCGGTCGTGAGATACCTAAGTCTTGGGCACGACTGAGATCGCAAATTCCTCTATTTGGTAAGGAAGCTTCAACTCTTTAAGTCACAGTTGCTACTAAATTTTTGCCCTCGCGATTTTTTATCTTTCAATGGACACCTGGCATACTGTGGTTGTGGCTTTGGTTCCCTCTATTGTCACTATGAATGTCGTGGTCGAGACCTTGGCACGACGCTCACCATGAATTCCTATGTGATTAAGACTTTGCAGTTTTTGGATGATTCACGACAGCAAAATAGCCAACGAATTCCTCTAGTCTAGCTTCATCTTTTCTTGTGATTGATTCGCGGTTGCAATTTACCATACACACTCTACGAATTTGGATGATCTTTACATTTTTAGAGATTTTGAATTCCAACCTACTTCTAATGAAAAAATCTAACTTATAATTTGTAAAACAACACTTATGAAAATATTATAATTGATTAATCTCTATTGTCAAGATCAAAAGAGGTCCATGACTTCGGTTAAACCAACTTAGTCCAACATTTAAAATAGATTTTCTCTCATCATTAGAATGGTATCTATCCACTAGGATATAATGGAAAATAAGAAAACTATATTTTGATGAGTTGAACTTATCAAACTCTATCATATTGAACTATACAATATAACAAATAGAAAGAAAATCTTTAGATTATAGAGAGAGAAAAGAGAATAAGTTATTTTTTAAATTTTTGGTGGATTTTTTAAAATTTTGGGATAGTTGATGCCAAATATAAAAAGAGGCTCATGTATAATTTAATTTCCACAATAGTTTTCTTGATGCATAATTTTTTTTATTTGAGATGTAGATAAACTTTAATTATGGAGGAACATATGATAATACTATAGCTAGAGTGGGTTAGACCCAAAATTAGCAGCTAAAAAACCCAACTTAATTTTGATTAGGCTAATATACCCTTGACAAGGGTAGCTTAGCCTTTTTTAGATGTCTCATTGTAGTAGACTTCTAACTTCTATATATCATCTTAATATTTCAATTCAAAAAGAATATTAATATTTAGTTTAGGTAGTTTAGTCTAAATAGGATAGTTAATCCTATTTCCAATAAGATAAAGTAACTACCTTATCTTTTTTATAAAAGACCTTTACATAATCTATCTCATTTTCAAAATACTTTCTCAATAATCAACAAAATTTCTTACTAATTTAGATATCAAGGCAGACATCTAATATAAACTAGATCCTTCTCTCATGTTTTTCATTCTTATAGATCCTAAAGATTCAGTTTGAACTATCAATTCATCAGAAATTAACTTTTATGTAGATATATGAAGGAGTTTTGTTGTTATAAACTTTCTCACACTTTACATATAGCACATTAATAACTTCATCTACTTGTTCTTAATTCCCTTATAAGATTTCTTTCCTTCATTCACTTCTTTTTTTAGTAAATTTGAGCTACGTACAAGTTTCTCTCCTTTTTTAAATTGATAATCTCTATAATTTATATATTCAAAATTATAAAATATAAATTTACTATGAAAATTAGGTTATAATTTTTTAATTCAGAATAACTTATTATATAATAGAGAGAGAAAGAGAGAGAGAGAGAGAGAGAGAGAGAGAGAGAGTATTTTTCAAATCTTTTAGTTTATTCTTTTTGTTATCCATGTATCATGTGACCGTTTCAATATACCAATATTGAATAGATGACCAAGTGATAGTTTCTAATGATAGATGATTGATTTTCATTTATTTGGCTTTAGGAAATCTTTATCAAAGTATATAGTATAAATGTTAAATACTACTATATTTCAGAAGTTTATCATAATATACTATTTAGTCCCAATATTTCTAACATTATATTATTAAGTTTCTTCATTTTGCTTTGTTAGATCATGAGATTCTTTTGTCTAAAATAGAATTATTTTCTATTAATGCAAGTTTAATGTATGAAAATACTCTTATAGACTTAAAAAAAGATAAAATTCCAATAGGATTCAATAGTTTATAATTTTTAAATAACAAGGACTATGTAATTGATACGAAAGCACTCTTATATACTTAAAAGAGGATGAAATTTCCAATAGGATTCAATAGTTTATAATTTTGAAATAACAAGGACTATGTAATTGATAATTATAAAAATATAAAAACTAAATAATTGATCATTTCTAAATTATAGGGACTAAGGAGTTGGTACGTTAAATTTAGATTGATGAAAAAGAACTCATTTCTGGATAGAATACCTTAAAGTTTAACGAAGACAAAATAGGACTTAACAATATATTTTTAGAAATACAAAAACTAAAAAAAAAAAAAGTGTATTAGAGTAAACTTCAAAGATATAACAATATTTTAACTCATAATATAATTGTGTATTCACTTTCCATTTGTAATAGCCATTCAGTTTTGCATCCATTTAATCACTTTTATGTTTCAATGTAAAACAATCTATTAAGCTAGTTGATACTATACAAGAACATATGGTTTAAGCCCAACCACACATAAGACCCAGTTCAACCACTATCACTACAATAGGAAGGTAAAGAATGACTCAACCCATAATAAGGCCTATAAGACTGCAAGATTATATGGCTCAATCACCCAAATATAACTAACCTGTTGTTCATCCTAAGTAGAAATATTATCTCTTATAAAAAAGATAATCCTCATCAAGAAACAATCACTAAACAAGAAGATATCAAGTCCCACTCTGACTAGCATGTATCTCTCACATTACATTCACTTGTTCTCTCTCTCTCTCTAACACAATACTGACTTAAGCATCGGAGTGGGTTTTTTGCAACCAGCTGAACAACTCTCACATGTGTTGCCTTATAGGAACCCAATCAAAACCACCCAAGCCAATTACTTTGCCTCAACCTGAATTACCCAACCTGATTACTATGGTAAGCCTTACAACATCATTGGCGTGGTGAGCGTGGACTTATTACATAGACCTTCCAAACCTTCAACCATGTCTTTTTCCAATGATCTAAAAACCCCACATGCTCACATACAGTCCAATATCCTAGACAACACACCCTTAGCAAACCCCCAAAGCTCGCTACGAATACTAGGAAATTTAGCCTCCAATCTTGTTAACACCTTCAATCCTGATCCCCAAACTACTACCCAACTTGTTGTTGTTTATATGGACTTTCATGGCAATGTTGAAAAGGATTAAGTAAGCGCTAACATGAAAGGAACCCATGGTTGCCTCATAAATTGTCATCATTGAGCCCCAAAACCTGACACCCCTATAAGTTAGGCAGGAGCAAGTGGATAACCCAGCTCAAGAAGAGGGAAGGACTGGGCACTCAAAAACATACAATGATGTAGGTGAATCCTCATACAAGGTAAACAAAATTTGAATTACTCTCACAAAAAGCACTTACTGAGATGAAGATGCCCTTCAAAAGAAAGTCACAACCATACAAAGCAAGAAGCACTTCGCACTTGACTACCACACTTATAATCATAATCCTTTAGCCGTAAAAGTAAGAGTTGAGCTAGTGCCTCACAAATTTGAGTCACCTCTATTTGACAACTACAACAGACAACTGACCTTAATAGTCACCTTTATAAGTTTTTATCCCAATAAGACTTTTATAACTACTTGGATGCCCTCTTTTGTAAAATTTTCCCTATTACCCTAAAAGGAGTAGCGTAAGACTAGTACCAAGACCTAGCTCATGGCTCCATTCACAGTTTCACTAAACTCTCATAATGTTTCGCAACTCGGTTTGTGTTGATCATCCTATAGGTGAAAATTTCCTCTAACTTACATGAGGTCATTCTAAAAAGGGCTACCTAGCCAAATTTAGCAAGGTAGCCATGCAAGTGAATAACCTCAACCACAAAGTAGCAGCAGATGCAATGATCCAAAATT